>QLPE01004258.1:878-17108 GCA_003314125.1 Hygrophorus russula | reverse complement strand
GGGGGGGGGGGTATACGGTTTATAACCGTCACCCACTCCTTACACTCTTTCTTGTGTCTCAAGCTACACAACTATTCTCTGTCTCTACTTCAATCATGCGTGATTCTCACTAAAATTTACCTTACCATCATTTATACTGACAAAACGCAGATTACTGTTACATCAATATCACATCGTGTTTGTGTCAGACAAACCTCCAGCTGCTTGTAGAAAACGGACTTTTTCCAACCTCACCATCTCAGCCACAGATGGCTGTATCAATCGAACTCCTCGACTTCTATCATGCACTATTTGAGCGCTCATGCGATGCAATTACAGCCATAGCAGCTGCCCTGCATGCATTCTACACATGGCGTGATTATGTTCTACTAACGAAAAAGGTCAGTTGTCACCCCCCTTTATATCACATCAATTGACGAAATCCTTACAGGGTACGCCAATCAAGGATGCCTTTCGGCCTGGGGGCCCTATACACACTAACACACCCAGCTACACCACTCAACTGAGAGATGAAGGCCCATCTGGCTTGATGCATCCCTGCGCGATGCCAATGTACTACCCACCATACCCCTCTGCCCCCCCTGTAGATGGCTCAGGATTGAATGCAACCCAGGCTCCATATTCCTATCTGTTTTGGCAACAGCCATTCTATGGCTTTCATAACCAATACCTGCCACCCCCACTGGTATCTGGAGGTCTCCCACTAGCACCTGGGAGCCTCCCACCAGTGTCCAGAACTGAATTGCAGGGTGTCCCTGTAAGGGCGACCTTAAACAGCGCTGCAAAGTGTCTTAGCTAAATGCGAAAGTGATTCGCAGGGCTGGTGAGGGAGATCCAAAGTGAGTATATATAAGAAGGGTGCTAAATACAAGTGGGTCTTACCTGGTGAGGGAGATCCAAAGAGAAAAACCTAAGGGATCTCCTCACCAGGTTGAGTATATATACTAGTCTGTCACAATGTGCTTAAGAGGACAATGGGGGTGAGCTAATGTACTTATGGACAATGGGAAGTGTCGTAAAGGGGTGTAAGAGGGTGCGAAGGTACTGCGAAGTACCCTGAGGCACTGCGAAGGGTTTTGCAGTGCTTGGAAGGGCTTCGCAACAGGGTTTCCCTGACAGTCCCAGAATCTCACGAAGCTCCACCCGCTGATGGCCCTGGCCCTCACAATCTGTGCTAGGGTGGGTGTGGTACCACCTGACCGTACAATTAATTTGTAGGCATTTTTCCATGCCCCCGTGAGCCTCTGGCACACACCAAAATGTATATAGATCATGTCGTTTTGAAGTTGTTTGTATACAATATAATATATCTTGGGTAAACACAAGTTAAAAAATTTACAGGCCTCAATAGAACATAGGGGGATGAGGTGGTACACTTGCGCACACCCCTGCTGGAGGCTCTCAAGTATCAGTAGTGCAGAGGCATGGGAGGAGAAGTTGAAAAACTATTTAAAAGTCGCGCTTCTCTTGTCAGAGGTGGGCCTATTAGGTACATTATTCCTGTACAAGAAAATGGCCCTAAGAGGTATATTAGTAATTGATCAAGTGCTGCCTGGGGTGAGGAAAGCTCCAGGATAGAAATGAGTGAAATGAGTGGTATGCCTGTGGTGCCACTTTATACCATATTTGGCATTTGCCATGTAGTTGTGCTCCAAAATCCAACACTTCCCCTCAAATGACAGAATACAGTAATTTTACCAAACTCCATCTTTGTCCAAGTCAGGTGTAGTAGCAGCAGTGGTAAGAGCAGTGGTGGTCTTCTTTGGCTTAGGGCAGTTAGACTGAAAATGTCCCTTCTTTCAATACTTGTAACAAGTGATCTGTGAAAGGTCATAAGGGCAGCATGAGGTGGTGGTAACAAATACATCAGTCCCAGTGGCAGCACCAAGCTGGTGGGATTCCTCATTCAAGAGGCAAGTAATAACATATTTGAGTGTAAGGGTGGTGGAAGGAGTGGAATTGAGACTGATGACAAAGTGTTTGTAAGGTGAGGGAAGTCCTCTAGTAAGAACAAGAATGATGTCTGTATCATAAATAGTGACTCCAATGTCAATGAGCTGATTTGCAAGACAATGAACTTTAGTGATGAAATTTTGCATGGGTCTATCAGGTTTTTCATGGTGGAAGGTTGTGAACCCTGACCAGGAGGGCAGTGCCCTTCTAGACAGCACCCAGGCTGGTGTCCTCCTTGTGTCAATTTATACAGGGGTACTGGGGTGGCCAAGGGCTGCAAGGACCACCAGGCTTTACAAGATTTCTGCACCAATGCAAGTTGGGGAGCACAGTGTATAGGTCCCTTTAGGGACCACCTAGTTGTAATTCAGTGTTCAAAAGTCACACTGCTAATCACTCATGTCTGTCCAAAGCCAAGCTCTTTCCTTACTCACTCATCCTTTTTATGAAAGGCCCAGTACCAACCAAGTTCGAGGAACTCATCGAGAAGCATCCATAGGCCCTACATTGCACCATGATCGTCGTAGTGGAATCTTCATCCAACCAAATACTTATCTATGATGCTAACAATGAAACACTGTAAACGGTAAATTACGTCTGAGTTCGAATACGTCCGTCCCCTGCTGCTGTAAACGTATATTTCACAAAGGTATCAGGAAATTCAAGTTGACATGTGTGCTGCTGAAACGAAAAAAAGGGTTCCACACATACAGCAAAACCCACTAACGTCTGAAAGTAGATTCCTCCAATTCTATCTCCCTGCTCTCCTGCGTCAGTTCGCAAGGGGTACACCACAGCGCTGCGCAGCAGTCCCCGCATCCCCCGCCCTCGATATTGTACCGTGCACGGATAGACGACCGCGTCGAGCACTGTAATACGTCGTCAAGCAATCGCAACGAAACACAAGCGACAAACGCACCTGCATGGCCCATCCGAACCCGAAAGCTGTGACGCAGCCATGGCCCACGCACGTGCTAGAGCAGCAGCTCCCACCGTGCTCGGGGTCGGGGTGCCCGTGTGTATTAAGGTAATCCAATCGCTGTTTGCTCTGTGCGTAGACGACGCAGGGGCAGAACCATGAGAGACAGACTATGGGTGTTAGACTTTAGATGACAATCGTATAGTAGAGTGGGATTGAAGCGCTCACAGGTCCCGAGGTCTCCACAACAACTACAGAAACCGTGACTCCACTCTCTTCCGTTTTTGCCCACGGGTAAGTTCTTTGGGTTCCTGCTGTTTTGGACGTACATCCCAGGGGTCGCCTGAGGCTGTTGTTGCTGATAGTTTGACTGAAGGGCCCATAAGCCCAAGTTAGCCAATAAACGATACTACTGACCATTTCTGATAAGATTTAGAAGAGTTTTAAAGAATTTTTTTTTTAACAAAGAAGCGTTGAACGAAACCTGCGCTCGAGCACTATTGTGATGATGATGATGGTGGGGATACAAAAAAACCAGTTTGCAGCCGTCCCCCCTTTATTATATAGTAATTTTATAAGGACTAGCTCTCTTTTTTTGCACAGGAAATGATTTTGGTTTCAGAATTACACTGCCACACTAATAATGATCCTTTCCTTCCGGTTTCCTAGTTTTAAAATGTCCCCTTTCCCTTACGTCATCTATAATTATCTCTACTTTCCTTCTATCCAATGAGTCCACGATCCTCCTCCTCCCTACGATAGCCCAATTCCGCGTACTGGGTATCCGCAACATCTCACACTCCACCTCCCACCCGCAATACACGCTCAGCCCCGCCAGCCACACCCGGTACATCGAGTACGAGCTCCCGCCCCCGCCCTCCACACCGAGATTCAGTGCTTCTTTGAACTCGGCTTGCGAAGTGTAAGTCCGATCCAGCGGGAACGCCGGCGTGCCCGAGCGCTCGTACCGCGCGTCGAACGTCCACGCGCAGCACGGGATGGAGAGGTACCCAGACGCAGAATGCAGCGTAGCGAGTACGGGGAGCCATGGGGTGAGCTCGTCGGCGTGGTTCCCGATCAGGAACACGCCCCGGGTGAGGAAGGGAGCACCGGGTGTCGATCTACAGGATGGCGGGATCACCGGGATCGTCGGGTCGAGAGCATGGACGTGCAGGCACGCTTGGGTGGACTCAGGGTAGTGCGCCCAGGATGTGCGTGCGCGCACATCGATCCCGTGTCCGGCGTACCCTTCTGCAGTCAAAATGTGAGTCAAGAGGCCATTGCCGCATCTGTTGATGAGAAACACGATCAGACGCCGATGCGTGGTGAGGATATTAGATGTACCCTAAGTCGAGAAAACCCCCTGGGGGACGGGGCCAGGTGTGCCAGGGCATAACACCCGGCGAACCCCCGGGCAGATCCGCCCCTGGAGCGAAAGTGTCCTTCCATAACAACATCAAGAACGTCGCGATCCCAATATCCTACATCCCCATGAGCAGTGTAGAACTGAAAAAGTGCCTGTGCGCCTTACTTCGTAAACATGTTTTAGCGGATCCGTAACCTCCTGCCACTGCGCCACTAGATGCTTATGCCGCTCACGCATAACGAGGTACAGGTCCTGATATGCCTCCCGCGGTACGAGACAGTCGTGCCGCACGCGCTTCGTATAGTTCGTCACGGCGCCCCAGCAGTACCGGTGCAGCGTGTCGAGGAGCGTCATGCATGTTCGGTAGAGCCGCGAGCTCGGGTGCGTTCGGGCGTTCGGGAGCGGGAGGACTTCAATCTGTAGGAGGGGACCACGGTCGATGTAGCGAAAGGCGAGGTGTGAGACAGATGGGTGGTAGTAAGGGAGGGACAAGCCTGTGGGCACTAGTGGCGTGAGGATTAGCGTAGATGGGGTTTCTGTATTGTATGCATAGAGAGTGCAGAATTGCTCCAAACTGGCGTCTCGGCCTGGTCGTCGGGGTAAGAGCCTCCGGTGCACGAGCTTCGTCGGACGGTGATCAGCTAGCTCAGGAACTAGTGCTGGGAAATCAGAGGTGGATTCAGATATGGTGTCGGATCGTAGAATGAGCGTAGAGTTGTATTCCGGGTGCTGGATTAGCTGGGATACCGCTATTTCGAACTGAAAGTGTGTGGTGAGCTTGTTGTAACTTATATGACAATGTGATATAATTACAAGCTCTGGCGGACAGTCTGTGGAACAACTGATTAGTGGGATCCACACGGATCCGTCGATGCTGGTCAATGGCGGGCAAGACTCGGACGGCGTCGATGGCTCGAATCGCGGTCGTAGCAGGTTGGGTGTCATGGTCACGCTCAAGGATTCAAATTATATTCAGGCGTACGCGTGTAGATCATATTGGTACGAACAACTCAGAGCAACAACACAAAAGTAGGGAATCAGCACTTGGCATCCGTCACTCGCCCCACACAACAATTGGCAACTCCCCGATACCACCAGGATCCCCCTCATCGCGGTAAATAACACCACAGCTCGGGAGGTCCAGCAGACACCAGAGGCGTGCAGAGGCGTACTTGCGCTACTGGGAGAATATAGCAGTAAGCAGTTGAAAAGTGCAGGACATTAGCAATGCGCACATCCTTCATTCCTCGCCTCACCACCGCATACCGCGTCTCTATCCCAGTAACATCGAGTCTTACCGTTACATCACTCTCGTCGGCGTTGTAATCATGAGCGCATTTGGATTCCATCGGAACTACTCGTTGGGCATTGTCGTTAACCAGTGTTGATCCGGCAGTTGACGATTCTTCCATCTCAGTTCCCGTTGCAGGAGAGGACTCCGACTCATCATCAACCTGCGTTTCCTTGGCACCGGGCGCGCTCTTCACCTTGTCTAATTCTGTCATGCGGCGAACCATCGGGGGCGGCAGGTACGTCACCACCCGTCTTCTGATCTCCCTCACTTCCTTTCTCTCCTCATTGTCCCTCATGTTCGTTTTATCCTTCCCGCCCAAGCCGATCGGCAGCGCGAACGGTCGAGAAGTCTTCACGGCCGTCTTACTCTTAGTTCCGCTGCGTTGCATAGAATAAACAAACCACAAAGATAGCAAAGTCGCATCAGATAGGGAAGCGACGCACCCAGTCTTTGCTTTCTTGCGTACGGGGAACGTGGACCACGTAGAATCAGGGTCGGAGTCCTGAAATACATGAGATTGGTACGCATCCCCACGTAAAGTCGGGCTGTGCCCGGCAGCCTGGCGAGGCGAAGGGGCAGTCGGGCGTTTGTAAGGATTCGGCAAGTAAGATATAGATGGTGTTGAGGTCTGATGTGTTTCCGGACGGCCTGTGATGGCATTACCATGATTCGGTGCTGGCATTGGAGAATAGCCCAACTCTGGCAATGGACTAGAAGGCGGAAGGACTGGACCAGCATCGAAATGATCTTCTGAAAGCTCTGGATCGGGAGGAGGCATTGGTGGCTGTATGGATTGCGAAAGGGTAGTGGCTAGCCATCGAGGGATTTCCGTCCTGTCATCGGACTCGTACGGATTTTCTATGCAAGTAGGGGATGATAACGACTGGGGACTGGTCTGGTGATGCAGATGGCTGCCTATGAATGGGGAAATATTATTAATGTCGAGGCCACTGCCAAGTGTGTTGTATGTGTTTTGTTGGTGACGCTCTAAGAGAACGATAGAATTACAGTCACAGAAAGTGGAGATACGCATACCTTGATGAAGAGGTGTTGCAGGGCGAGAACGGCCACTTTGAAGACACGGAGCAACTTGGGCGTTAGTGTTAACAGGTGAATGTCGAGGTCTTGAAGGTAAGAACATTTGCACGGGAGCATGTTTGCGTAACAGCGGGGTCAGAGTCTGGTTTCGTTGTCCTGATCCAGCACGATAAGTAGCAGCAGAATTTCCATACGACGGACGAGCAGGAGACGAATTCGAGAAAGCATGCGAAGAATAGTTTCTATCAAAAGATTGACCGGGAGAAGAGAACGAGTGAGGAAAGCTGTGAGGTATATTTGCATGTCCAGGAGCAACTGGGGCACCGGAGACAAAAGCAGCCGGGTATGCAGCAACGGGAGGCGTGGTAGGTATATGCGGGCGGGACAGTTCAAAAACGTGAGATCCTGGCTGTGCAAACCGACTAGAACTTGGCGGACTGGTATAACCATCTTGTTGCAAATTTTGCGCGACCTTGCGAGTTGGCTGAGATTCTTGAGCAACAGGCAGGCCCGTAGAGCGGGGTGCAATAGTCGATGGTACATTTGACGGGCCACTCGTAGCAGGATTCCGTTCCGTCAAATCCTTCTGGGGCATCAAACGTCGCGTTTTCGTAGCAACAGGCCTGAACCTTTCAGCTTGCCGCTTGAACCCATCCACGATTCTTCCAGTCGGTTTTGCAGGAGCCTTCGGGGGAGGTTTGGGGTTAGTGTTAGATTCAGGCTTGCAGGCAGCATTCGGACGACAAGCAGCGTTGACTTTGGCGATACTCCACGGGTTAGGCTTGTATTGGACGGTTTCTTGTCTCGAAGACAGGTCGATGTCGTACAGAAAAGCGGCGTCGTCAGAAAGTTTGTCAGCGGCTGGGGTGTCAAGTTCGTCGTCGTCTGAGCTATAGTCCGCATAGTTCGAGGTACGCAGACTGAAAGCCCAGGTAGCCATAGACGTCGACCAGTGGTGACTACTATAATACTAGCAGCACCGCATCTACCCCAATGGCCAATTCTTTCTATGACGGCAAACTCTAGCGTCTGATAGTTCAGTTGTGTCGAGCACAGGAAGCTGCAGTCAGCGTCAAGCAATTTACTCGTCGTCGCAGCCGTAAGCCAGGTGTTTAAACTTACGCTCGTAAATTATTTAGCAGACCTCAGGCCTCAGGCTCAAGTTTTTTGACATGTCGACAGCAACAGCAGAAACTTATTAAAAACCACGTATATAAGACGGAATCTGAGTAATATGGACATGAAGGGCATGCCGTGTCATGAATCAGTCTCATCACTTTTTGTCGTCACTGTGTCTTGCGTACCAAACGTCGTCGTGCTAAGCACCTTATTATTCACGACCTGAAAAAAAAAAAAGCAAAAACGCATCTCAAAACACGTATCGTACGGCAGAAAAGCAACATACCCCTCCGATGGGCCTCGAATAGTCCTCGTGATCCGCCAGACTGGCCAAACTCTCCAAACGGGGGTCAAGGAGCCCGTTCGGGACCGGCAATACATCACCATCTGTCGGTATAATGGGAGAAGGAAGCGACGGCAGCGTCAACGGCCCAGATCCAGGCCACTCTTGTTCGCCGCTCCGGCTCAAAGACAGCGACGGCCTATGGCTCACATTTCCCATTCCTACTGGCTTGGGGACAAGAAGGGAAGACGGCGAAGAAACGTACGGCGAATGCATGTGGGAAATCAGCGATTGACTTCGCCGAGGAGGGGTCACTTCGATCGTAGGGTTCGAACTCCGACGAAGACGGCCTATAAATCCCTTCAGACTGCGGGTGTCAGACTCCTCCTTTCCCTTGAAGCTAGTTGGAGGGGCCTGCGCCTGAGTCGATCCTGAGGATCGTCGACCGTTCGCAGGAGTGGCTGAGTGCGATACGCCATGGCCGTGGGATGATGACAAACGTTTTGAACCCGAAGATCGCCGACCATCCACTGACGTGGCGGCCGAGGACGACGAGGCAGCACCATGGCCATGAGAGGATGACCGGGATCGGTACATATATAGCGAGGCGACACTCCCCCCTCCGGGACCATCCTCATGCCCATGTCCAGAAGAATGCCCAGATGACAACGGGTAGGTAGGTGAAACGGCATAGCCAACTTCGGCATCGGGTTGCCAATAGCCAGTTTCCGGTACACATGACGTAGGCCTTGACTGAGTGGCAAAACCAATGGATGCTGGGGAGGGCGATCTCTGCGGGGAAATGTGGCCGTTTTCGCCAACCGGCGGTCGCATTACTATTGTCTCCGCCGCCTGTCCAAAGCCTGGCATGTACAGTCGCTGTCCCAATGATGAACTACGCCTCGGGCCTGCGATCTCCATTCCAGAATTAGGCCCGCCACTATTATCTACATGACCTCCATCCATCTCACTATCACGAGTCGGACTATGCGCAAGCTCTAACGCGGCCAGAATTCGCGGATATTGTTCTGCCATTTCCGTCTGATAACCGCCGTCATCGTCCTCTCCGTCATCAAACGGTGAACGCCATGACCCTTCCTTGGATGCATTTAAGGTAACGCGCGAGCCTGCATCTTGTTGCATCCTGGTGTATTTTCGGTGGGCGAGAAAAACCCAGATGGCGGAGAAGCCTACCGCGATGATAATTCCGACGGTCACCCCCACGATCGCCCCTGGATGGTGCGAGAATCTAAGCAAAAGTGAACAAAAAATTTGGGATGATGGGCCGGAACTCACGGATTGTTATTTGGGTTTATACGGCCAGTGCTTAGCACACCTGATTCGGACGATACCAATGTGCTGACTCTACCGACAGTGGTCATTGTATCGCGCGGTCCAGTGTACGCGATAAATGTAGTAGTTAGAAACGTGGACGTCGACTCCACCGACGTAAGCGACGCTTGTGTACTGGTCCTCGTTGGTTCGGAAGCATTTGAAATTGACGAGGATAATGAAGATGATAACGACGATGTTATTGACCGTGATGATGATATCGAAAACGTTGGAGATGGCGAAGGGGAAATTGAGGATGACGATGATGATATTGACAATGATGTGAAGACAGGGGAACTATTGACACGAATTAGGTCTCGAGGAAATAACTTGGTGTCAAGAATACGTACGTTAATGAGTTTGAAAATGATGAACCTGTGAATGATGATGTTGTAATAGATGATGTGAAATTTAAGATAGGGGATGATGACGGTAATAAGGTCATAGATGCTGATATATTCGTGGAAACCGTCGGAGATATGGGCAAAGATAGGGATATTGAACTTGAGGTAAACGGAACGGACGAAACAAGAGTAGAGGCAGTCGACGAGGTTGTACGATCGGTAAGTCCTGGGGAAGTAGAAGGTAGTGACATGGGTATCGATTAATTGCGAACGGAGTTTATATCCGAACTCCCAGCCTCAGCCTAGATATCGGGCCAAGAGGGGTGATTAGTAGCTGTCTTCGTTCTCCTCCCAAGATGTGGGGCTTCCGAGAGAATATGTTATTGAGCTAATAGAAATGACAACCTGTGTCAATGTTGCGATCAAAACGGATGAATATCTTTGTAGCACGATATCGCCAACGACGCTGTAGAACGAGTTAAAGTTTGTTGGTGACACTATAGAATTTAACTCACGAGCCCTGAGCCAAACTTCGTTCTCTCGATTCGCGTACGCTCCTGGTTAAAATCAGATTAGCCAACAATAGTTATTGATGTAATCCTGTCCCACCTACGACCTATTTGGCTGAGCCCTTTGTGGTGATTCCCGGGCCACTTTCCGAAGGTAAGGACCAGATTATGCGTTGAGTTTACGATGCAGGTGAGTGTAGTGACAGTAGGTCTTGCAATTCAATTGCGTGCAACGGCGTGCATTAGGTCTGTTGAACTGAATGAAGTGAGGATCAGAACAACATTTGAAGTGACACGTTTTGGAACTGCCTTATATTATAAGTGTGGTCCTGCATCGATACTCGGCTCAACGATCATGAGCGCTTGCTCCGCTTTCCAAGCTAAGGTGACAGCGCCAGGTCAACAGGGGGAAAACGTTTTTTGATGCTGCGGCATTGTATGCCGGTCTTCCGCATTGCCGATGCAATTTTTTTTCTTTCTTTTCCATTTGGTGACGAGCTGAAACTTAACACGATTGGCACGCAACCAGATGTGGTCGCATTGAATGACACGAACGTACAGTGAGTTTGTCACTCTCCACGCGAAATAAACAATATTGAGCTTTCTTAAGGGTAATTTCAATCAGAAGTCTCCGGTTGCGAATATTCCTAGAAGTGATATACGCGCTTACGTTCAACTCCACTCGGCGCTCTAGTAGTTGTGGCGCATCTTTATAGATAACGATGAACCAATTCTGGCCATTGCGGCATGTGGATTAAGTGAGGGTTGTGCAATGTGCTAACTGGTGGCCACCTTTGCAATAATAAGAAATACAAAGGATTAGTCTGCCAAGCAATGACAATTGCGACCGGTACCTGTTTCAACACTTGCCTGAGTAGCAAAGGTTGTTAAAACAATGACCTGTACCAACCAGCCAGCTATCAGTCATCACTTTCAGGATACACTACTTCTTCACATTATTGGTTGGCGTATTTACCAAAACGAGTCTCTGCAAATGACGGGAATTGTACCTTACTCGCTTCAATCCGGGCCCTGCCATATGTGTTGTTGCCACACAATACCCATTGTGCATGGTATGTGATCGGATTAAGCAGGACGGAGTCAACTGGTCACATAATTTCCGAAAGAGGAAACCCGTAACGCCCTAAGTCTGTAGCATATTTGGGTAGGATCGTGTCGGTGGTCTGATTTGTCTGGGATAATACGAATCAGCAGGACAGGATGACTGGTGCTTGGCCTCGAGGAGATCGACGACCGGTGGTTGTAACACCACGAGTGCAAGATATTTCCGCGTGCGAGTAGGGGTTTATTTCTTAGGAGGTATAGTGAATTGGTCGGAGATCCGTTAGACCCGGGAATCATCTCTCCGCGACCCCCGCTTGCGTTGCAAATCGGGATGATTTAGGATTTGAAAACAGAGCAGATAACGCAGATCTCGCCGCTCCACGCTGAGATTACGGTGATACGTCGAAGAGTACTGGCGACACACACGCGTTGTGTGTATGTATGTTGTGCGTATGGAGGGAGCAGCGTTCGAGACACCGCTGGAGTCACAGTCGCCGAGCACATGTCCGATCTCGTAGGCACGATTAAGTGAGTACCTGTTCCGAGCGAACTTGAGTGCTCGGCATAGGAACATCCTGGGGGATAGCAGAGGCACTTGTGAACGCTTTCGGCCGTGGTGTGCCAGAATTTGTCCTCCTGGATTACGTTGACCCCCTGAAGGCCCTCGAATGAAACAGTCAACTAGCTATGTTTGGACTGCAACGAGCTGAGAACCTCGTGTTTGATTGACGCAGACGTAAATCAGACCGGGAGAGAGCTGGGTGCCCGAGCGAACGTGAATGTGGAGCATAGGAACATCCTGGGGGATAGTAGAGGCACTTGTGAACGCTTTCAGCCGTGGTGTGCCGGACCTGAATTACGCTGATGCCCTAAAGGTAACAGTCCGGACCGTAACAGACTCCTCGTGATTGGTTGTCGCAGACCTAAGTCAGCTGGGAGAGAGCTGAGCGCTGAATGCTTGGACCTTTGGGTATTGAGCATGTTACGAGCCAAGTATTCCTTCAACTGGAAGCGAATTCAGGCCCTTTGTTGACGCCTGGACAACATTGTTGATATGTTAGACTAGCCCCCAATACCCGAAAGAGGAACCCTCAGGCTGCAAGCATATGCGTGGGTGCGGCCGCAACGCTGGTGTACAGCACCTAAAATTTATCCTGGCGATATCTACCATAACGAATTCTTGTGGTTTCGTCACCAGAATGGCAAACCATATAGTGCAAAAGATGGATGTCGCAGTGTAAGAATGGTTTTTCAACTCCGAGCTGTCGCACCTGGATATCGTCGCCCAGTAAGCACTGGGCAAAAAAGTCCTGGAGAATCGCTGCAAGTTATGTCTGCGTGCGTTGGAAGCGATTATCAATTATTTATAAGTAGGAAGAATCTTTATTCTTTCTAGTCTTCTACCATCATGTCGTTCCCTGGGCGTTACGGCATAGAGTACTGCCCCTCCAACGTTCAATCGGTCCCCAATCTCACCGTTGGACAACTACAGGACCATGGCATACGATATGTTCGCATCGAATGGGTTGATCTGATCAATCATGTCCGTTGTCGGGTCCTTCCCACTTCATATTTCATGAAACTTCTCGAAACCAATCGTCCAGGCATTTCCGTCGTAAAAGCAGCACTCGGGATCGTCTTCGCCACTCTCGTGCCCGGGTTTATCGTTGCTGGGGAATATTTATACGTTCCTGATCTAGCATCACTTAGGATATGCCCGTTTGCACCTGGCCATGCGAGCGTCATGGGCTGGTTCCAGGAAAAACTCCCCATTGAGGGTCCCATGGGGCCAACTGTTAATGTTGAGCTTTGTCCACGGACGACCCTCCATCGTGTGGTAGAGTAAGTTTAAAATCGAGAGTACTGGCATTATCTCACAGAGACCCGCCAGAGAAGCCAAATCAATTTCTGGCATTGAATTTCTCGTGGGTTTCGAAACCGAATTCGTCCTACTCAAGTCAACGTCCCCGATTGAGGCCACTAATGATTATGACTGGAGCATTGCTGCCGCCTTTAACACCGGTTTGGTCGAGACAAAGGTGCTTGAAGAGATCGCGGACGGAATACAGTCGGCAGGTATCGAGCTTCAGATGTACCACAAAGAGGCTGCCCCGGGCCAGGTGATTTATCTAACCATCATTCCCGTACTTTTTAACTGATTTACTATGTTGAACTATAGTATGAGGTCGTCACGGGCCCTATGGCACCGCTGCAGGCAGCCGACGCACTCGTCCATACCCGCGAAATAATATTCAATGTCGCAAACAAACACGGTTTACGCGCAACATTCGCCCCACGTTTATACATGACCAACTGTAAGCCGCATTACTCTTACTCCATCCTCCTGAACCTCACGGTGCATATCAGGTGGCAGTGCCGCACACGCTCACATCTCCGTTCACTCCTCTTCCACACGGCCGTTTACATCGGGCCTCGCGCCACACGAGTCGTCCTTCCTCTCCTCGGTGCTGTCCCACATCTCGGCGTTAGCGGCGCTCACCATGCCGATCAAACCGTCGTACGCACGCATGAAGGACGGCATTTGGTCTGGCGGCACCTACGTGTGCTGGGGAACCGAGAACCGCGAAACCCTCGTGCGCCTATGCAACGCTAACAATCCATCCTCGCGCAACTTCGAATTCCGGTGTTTGGACGGCACTGCCAACCCGTATATTGCGTTGGCTGGAATCCTGGGGGTCGGCCACGCTGGCATCCGTGACAAGGCGGTTTTGACGATGGGCGATTGTGCGGAGGCTGGTGCTGCAGAGATGAGTGAAGGTGAGAGGCAGGTTTTGGGTATCACGGAGAGGATGCCGCTGTGCTGGGAAGACGCGAGGAAGAATTTCCGTGAAGATAAACTCCTCGGCGAAGTCCTCGGTAATGATTTGGTGACAAAATACCTCGACGTACACGAGGTGTGTATCTCCGTCTCTTGTGTTTCAGGGTAAGATTTGGACTACTTACTTGCATGTTACAGACTCTGGCGTTGGCTATTGATTCTCGTTGCAAAACCGAGGACGAGGCTACAACGCTTCTGGTTCGCATGTATTGAACAAAACAGTTCATTACCCGTACTGGTGTATATACTGCAAGCTTGGTTGTAGTACGCATAAAATATTAGATGATTCTGTGTTGCGCAACCGCTCATAAAAAATGGCCTATTCCATTATATAGGACTTAGTATTAAACTTGTTTAGGCCATTTCAGACTTATAGGATCTTGCTCTGACAATTAATTGCCCATGAGGCTACAGGTTTTTTATTAAGTGATTTTTGATGGATCTTTGCAATTTGGTTGCACCAACAGAACTGACATAAGAGCCACTGTCAACCAACTGATCCAAAGTAAATATATATAAAGGGAAGTAGTGGTACAAAAGGGGTCTTACCTGGTGAGGGAGATCCAAAGAGAAAAACCTAAGGAGTCTCCTCACCAGGTCAGAGTATATATACTAGACTATCACAATGCGCTTAAAGGACAATGGGGGATGAGCTAATGTACTGAGGACAATGGGAGGTGTCGTAAAATGGGCGTGAGTGGGTGCAAAGGTATTGCGAAGTACCCTGAGGTGCTGCAAAGGGTTTCACAGTGTTCGAAAAGGCTTTGTGGTAGGTTTCCCTGACAGTGTCTTCGACGGAGCCGCCAATGCATTGTGTTGTGACACAGCAGCACTTGCTATCTGTGACAGTGATTTGACAGCAGCCTTGCTGTATGGCTGCCGAGCAGCAGTCGACGAGACCAAAACTCATTGTATGGCCAGCCTTGGCTTAGGCATGACCATAGTCCCATCCATCATATGGGACATTGTCTTACTGCCTGTGGCGGCAGGTTCCCTCACAGCATACTGTGTGGATGTCTCAATTTGCAATGCAACCTTGAGAATGTCATCAATTGGCGTGTAATCTGGCGCCAACCCATATTCCAGCAGCCTCCTGCGGATACTGGGCATCAGGCCACTGATGAACCTTCTACAGAAGTCGTAAGCCAACAGCGGCTCAATCATATGCTAAGCATATGAACGGAGCAGGTTATAGTACTCCATGACTGATCTCTTTGACTGAGAGAACCTGTCATACAAGTTGGCAGCATCTTGTACTGACGCGCGATGGACAAATCTGTCCTTCACCACAATGACTACCTCCTCAAAGGTCCAGTCTGGACTTGACGGGTCATTTGTATCAACCGTGTGGTTGAACCATTTGTTCACATCGCTTGTAAGCGATGTGCCCATGGTCCGAACTCAGTATCAGTCATGTTCCACCAGCAACAGCTGATGTATCTTGAAATACCGAAGTAAATCGGTAATATACCACTCAAAGTCAGCTAGTGCTGTTTCTCTGGCGTATTTGGGGATGGGTATCTTGATGCCCATCTTGCTGATGCTAACTGGCAGCATAGCTTCGCCAATAGCTTCATGGTATGCATAGCATATCATTCAGATCAATCGATCTGACAAGTGATCTACATCACTCTTGTGCACTACTGCAGGTGTGAATGCCTGAGGTGTCCTAGCACCTAGGATATTTCCATTGGTGTTCGACACCACTCCACTCGTCATATGATGAGGCAATTGTGTGGGAAGAGGCCCTTCCATGTAGGACATGGATGTCTGTATAGCTTGTGGCTCCTCTGGGGGTGTCAGCTGTCCAGTAATCGGGCTCCTACTATTTAGGATAAGGGGCTGCATTCACAACCCTGTGGGACTATGCACTACTGTGTGTCTCACTTGTAGATTGACTGCTCAATCTTTATCAGACAGACTCGTCTTGATGGGGGCCGATGGATGCTATATGGCATCCATCTCATCATTGGTGTTAGCCAGCTGATGCATATGTGTTTGACACATAGCTCATTGAGCACTCTCGATGTTGCGTTGAGCTTCAGCCATGATGCAGCGCTTGAATGTGTCTGCATCCTCTCCAATCTGGGGAGCGTTGATAGGATGCCTATCATTTTTAATAATAGCTTCCGCTCTTTCAAGCACTTCTCGCTCACAGCTGAGTGAATG
>QLPE01000791.1:9368-25908 GCA_003314125.1 Hygrophorus russula | reverse complement strand
TTTACTAGACGTTTCGAATGAACCGGATGAGCCAGCCGGTGGTTATCACAGAGAGCACCCAAGTTCACACCCTCTGGAGGATTCCTCTGCGCATGTAGAGGAGGTTATGGAATCGGATCGGTACGATGGGAATGCCAACAAGGGACAGTGAATTTCATGGTCGGAATGAGAAAAAACAATAAAATAACTGAAGATAGATATTGATCGTATACACGTATCTCTGCAGTTATCAACCATTATTGGCATGTGGACATAATAGAGCCCTCGTTAAGATTTCTACAAGCTTCTCCGTACGCTTTCGGGGCCACGCGCTGGGATTTATCGTTTTGTCACAGCACCATTTCTTATAACGTCGACTTTGGTTGATGAATCCAAGGGGTTGGGAAGACCTATGGGAAGTTACCAAGGATGGGAATGTCGCAGCGAATACAGTACCAGGCCGAGACGTATCATTGAATATCGTCAAAACCTTTAGTCAGAATGGGGCTCCGTGAAAGTGTTCATCCAGCGGTCGATAATATATGATCCGCCATCAGGCTAGAGTTAGAATAAGTAATTCTAGCAGAATACGAATGGGAATATGGATACGCACCTAAGACTCGTGCGAGAATACTGACACGCTTCGGGACTGAATCTGATGGGAGCATGGTTATACGGGTATCGCTAAACTCGTCTCAGGCTTACAGTGGACAATAGGGCGGCGTCGAGGACAAGTGCGACCCGCTGAGCAAGTATGATGGTAGGGATAATGAGCAGGTTAGGTTTAAGATGCGTATAATCGACTAGTGAATTTAATCAATCAGTTTGGAGGGACTCGATGAAAAGATACAAACTTGAACCCTCTCTAGACGTTTATTCGGTAGGCCTTCATATGTAATTCGTACCCATCGAGCAAGTCGCCGTTCTGGAACTGTGGTGGTGACGCAACCTGGTTTTTGCCAGTACTGATGAATGCCTGGCCAAATTACTAGGCTTAGCGTATGGGATATACGATCTAAGACACATGAGGTCATGAATATTGCATGAATGGACAACGGAATTTGCTAATTACGAACATGATTGATGTCGTCAAGCATTGGCACAGAGTCCATGGCAGTCGATTGAGGACAACAAGAAACCACCCGAGTGAGATTGACCGACTTGGCTGCCAGCGGGATGGTCTCTTCTGTCATCGGACCAACTTGCGAATGTTGTAGTAGTCTAGGAATTCTGTCAATGAAAGTACGGTGACTGGCGGCATCAAGAGATATACAACACCGAGCTCATAGGATACTTACGAATTGGCTCTGTCACGGACATGGCTGGACGGTCATTAGTCAATGACACCTGCAGGGTACGCACAAATACACCGACATCGTGCTCAAGAAGGACGATTATCCGGTTATTGTTCTGGAGCTGATAGTGACGGAAGATCCAAGCTCCGTCAAGTTGCACATCGAGGAGACCCCCGAATACATGAACCGCGTGTCAGCAAAGGAGGCATGGGTTGTGCACTTCACTCGTGAGGACGATTATTTCCCTATCTGGCAATGTGATACAGACCTGTTGAGGGGTGTAAATGTGGCTCATTTCGCACATGATCTGGAGATCACGAAGGTGATAAATGCACGCTACGGTGGGCGGATGCAGGTTTGCAATGTGCTCGAGTTGCCGTAAAGCGATGGAGAGGGCCGAGAAACTCGAAGTGGATGGAGGCGAGCAAGGGAGAGTGCTCGGAGAAGAGTATTCTGACACGCTAGGGTTCGTAACCTTACGATGGTAAGATATGCCTCACCCATAGATTTCTCTGAACTGGAGGAGAACGATCGACTCTAAGCGGACTTTGAACGATTTACTCTAAGCGAACCTTGAAACATTATTTTCTCCGCACTATGTACCCGCAAAATGGCAGTCACAGCCAGGTCGTATCATCTGGGGTTCCTAGAGTATGGGTAACAATTGGTGCGGTTTAATATCACATCGAAACTTGTAGAATTTTTTTCTCAAGCCATATACCGGAATCAAAGACGGACTGAGATAAAGGCGGCTTTGGAACAGGCCCGGGATGACAGCGTGGAGGCATATTCCCACTAGATGGGGAATACCTGTATGTCCCTTACTGCGCACTCTCGATCATGTTTCTTACGGCTCTTTTTTTCTGCCCTTGCCGATATCAGTGACCGAGTCTTCCTATAATTGGATAACCGTCGGTTTGTTTGTGCAAGTATCTGCTGACAGTATATAATGGTGATATGGAGAACGACATTTTACGAGCTTATGCTTGCCTTTGCGGTATCTGTATCCAAAGAGGGTATGTGTACCCCTTTCGTTTGTGATGCAGTGCGTGAGTTTCTGAGTTATAAAAGCAGTACTATTGTGATCCAATTTTAAGGCGACTGTGAGTTGATGACGACTTGGACGGTCACAAGGCTACGTTGTCGTGTGGGTGTCAGGAACGGCACAGACATGCTGTCTCAGTACGCGCCTCATCTTAGGTCGCCGTGGCACGGCTACAAGCCGTCACAATACTGCTATTGGCTTGTGGTAAGAGTCCATCGGTATTCAGTGAGGACCAGCTCACATCCATGAGGGTAGCAATGTTTTCCTACAGGTTCATCAGGTTGCGAATGCACTCTACGACTGGAAGAAAAACCTGTTGGCATCCACGACATTTCCTGTCCAATTGTGGCAGGAAAGCACTGTACACTGCCCTTGATCTGGATGCTCGTGCTGTATAGTAATGCCGTCAAGAAACGCCTCTCAGGCGCCAGGCATTTGCCGTTTGATATATAAAACTCTTGATCCCGTCGATCATCTCTTCCACCATCCAAATTCTCCCCATCTTTTGTACATTTCCACTCCTACTGGCCACGTAGGTACCCCATCCACTTTGTTGTACTCACCCTTTACCAATGAAGACGTTCAGCTAACGTCACCACTTACAGCCCACACGCATTTCATCTGCTATGGCTTTTACTGGTTCTCAACGTGTCGACGCGTCACAAGGAGTTTTCACGGATATCTCTGGTGCTCAAGATACTATAAATATGCGCTATAATGGTACGTGCCTTTTTATCTTGGTTCCGAAAGAGAGTTAATATCACTCGCAGCCAATGGCCCTTCAAAATCCGATGGTATCATCTACAGCATATTTTTTTCTACATTTAACTGACGTATATACAGCTGAAAAGACTGTCTCGTACCAACCCATGCCTTATCACAACGAGCTTTTTACTGGACGTGATGTTGATCTGAGGGTACTTGACCAGTACTTTAGTCCACGGGACACATACCATCCAGGCAGACGCTTCCTTGTTCACGGGATAGGAGGCGTCGGAAAGACTCAGATATGCTCTAGGTTTGCAGAACAAGTCTCAGACCGGTGAGTGTTGTTCAATCATATCACTGTACTGCATTCTCATGATTCTAATCAGATTCTGGCGAATATTCTTTGTTGATGCGACCACAGTCGAGTCTCTGGAGCTTGGTTTTCAAGCTATTGCCATGGATCCACAAGCGCAAGCTGCTGGAGTTGAACGTTCCCCCCAATCCGGTCTTCGATGGCTTCTCATGGTAAAGCACGATTGGCTGATCGTGATCGACAATGTGGGTGACGAAGACATGATGGCGAAATATATACCAGAGAATCGAGGCAATATCCTATTCACGAGCCGAAATCCGAGTTTGACACGTTTGGTGTCGGCTACGAACAGCATCGAGATCAATGATATGGAAGAGGAAGATGCTATTTCATTGCTGCTCAAATCCTCTGGAAACGACGAACGGTCTATTTCAGACAGGGAAGCAGCGAGACCGATCGTGAAAGCACTTTCCTGTCTACCATTAGCCATCGATCAAGCTGGGGCTGCGATCGCGTGTGGTCTATGCCGCATGGATGAATATTTGGACGTGTACGATCGACAGCGTCAGGAACTGCTAGCAGATCTTACGTTCAAAGGTGCTTCTAGTTATGGGCGTGCGGTCTATGGGACATGGGATCTGTCACTTACGGCGATCAGACAGATGGGGTCGCAAGAGGCAGAGTCGGCGATTTTCATTCTACGAACATTCCCATTCTTCCACCATGAAAACATATCAGAAGAGATATTCAAACGAGCAGCAGAGACAACCAAGGAGCGAGTCAAGAGTTTGGCACCTCAGCTATTTCAAGTTGATCAGGATGGAAAATGGGATCCATTTTCCTTCCATGGGGGCATACGGATTCTGTTATCTTTCTCACTGGTCAAAAAATCGAAAATAAAAGGCATTTTTTCACTTCATCCCTTGGTGCGCTGCTGGATTCGCGATAGTATGTCGGATGAAGAACGGCGAACAAACTTTTCTACCACTTTCACTATCCTATCATCTTCTATTGGCCACAGCTTCACGAGCGCAGATTTATCATACCGTCGAACACTTATTCCACATATCGACGCGATCAAGTCTGAGAGTGAATTTTGTTATGACGAGGAGGCGTTTACAGCCTTTGCCCTAGTCTTTGGTGAAGCGGGTCATTGGAAGGAGGCGGAGGAGCTAGAAACGCAAGTGATGGAGATGAGAAAGAGGGTTCTTGGGGGAGAACATCCCGGACTTCAAGTGCTGGAGACGCAAAAGAGGGTTCCCGAGGAAAAGCATCCCGATACACTAAGAAGTATGGGGAATCTTGCGTTGACGTACTGGAGTCAAGGGCGGTGGAAGGAAGCCGAGGAACTCGGAGTTCAAGTGGCAGAGATGAGAAAGAGGTTCCTTGGGAAAGAGCATCCTGATACGCTAACAAGCTTGAACAACCTTGCCATTACCTACAGGAGTCAAGGGCGGTGGAAGGATGCTGAGGAACTTGGAATTCAAGTGCTGGAGATGCGAAAGAGTGTCCTTGGGAACAAACATCCCGATACACTTAAGACCATGGATATCCTTGCGTTGACGTATTGGAGTCAAGGGCGGATGAAGGAAGCCGAGGAACTTGGAACTCAAGTTTTGGAGACGCAAAAGAGGGTCCTCGGGAACGAACATCCTGACACGCTGGAGACCATGAACATCCTTGCTTCTACATACTGGAGTCAAGGGCGGTGGAAGGATGCCGAGGAACTTGGAATTCAAGTGTTGGAGATGCAGAAGAGGGTCCTTGGGGAAGAACATCCTTCCACATTAATAACCATGGACCACCTTGCATTGACATACTGGAGTCAAGGGCAGTGGAAGAAAGCCGAGGAACTTGGAGTTCAAGTTTCGGAGACGCAAAAGAGGGTCCTCGGGTTTGAGCATCCCGATACACTAAGAAGCATGGGGAACCTTGCGTTGACATACTGGAGTCAAGGGCAGTGGAAGGAAGCCGAGGAACTTGGAGTTCAAGTTTTGGAGACGCAGAAGAGGGTCCTCGGGAACGAACATCCTGACATGCTAGAGACCATGAATATCCTTGCCTCGACGTACTGGAGTCAAGGGCGGTGGAAGAACGCCGAGGAACTTGGAATTCAAGTGTTGGAGACGCAGAAGAGGGTCCTTGGGGATGAACATCCTTCCAGTTCATAGAGTTCCCCGGCTATGATCGTATCCCGCAAATACATCGTCAATCATGACATAACTATAGTATATAACACTTTGGTCAACAGTAAGTGCGGAGGTGAATATAATTTGTGACTTCGCTTAAGAGTGCCTGTGAGATTTAAAATGAGCTAATGATCCCATGTATCGTTTTGCGAGGATGTCAGTATGCGCCCCAAATTCATACAAATGGGCCAGGCCGTAAGGATGTACTTTGGCAGGCATAAATGTAAGCCAGTGATGGATGACTATAAATAAAGACTTACCATGTAACTTCCTGTATTCGTCTTCCAGAATGCGATTTAATAAGTCTGCACGCCCTCCCTTTCCAGAGATACCCGAGGCGGAAAGTGTGTACTTGCAAGGTGATCAATAGTCAATTCCTCAACAACGAATGAGAAATGAAACTAAAATACTCTTACCTAATATACAATTACTACTGACTCCGCTCATAAAATGTGTATGGACAAGCCCTTGATCGAGCCCTTGTGCCGAGCCTAGCCAGAGATATGATAGGGAGGATGATGTGTGCCTAGAGTAGCCGGTATCTTTTGAATGATCGAGAATGGAAACTTCTGGCCAGCTTTACCTTACCGTTAAGAAACCCTTTCAGATGAGCCCCGGGAACAACTCTGTGTATCTCCAGAGATACGGCGAGCGGTTGAAGATGTGTACCTAGAGAGGTGACGAATGGCCTGTATCTTCAGAACGATTGAGCATGGCAACTCATGGACAATTTCACCGTGTTCGCCTTGAAAAACGCTTTCAGATGCAGCCCCAGTTCAGCTGCCAGTGGTAACTTAGGTGTGATGGCAGTTCCCGAGTTACAGTTCGCCTTTGTGAACGCCACGCTTCAATAAAGCCAAGGGTGAGCCAGCGCCGAGCGCTCCGAATGGTAAGAACGTTGTGACTTAATCTTGTCGAACATAAATAGCTTCTCGTTCTCCTAGTCCACCTTAAACATCTCTTTGTGAGCAGAGGGTCATTTTTTATGTCTGTAAAATTCACTTCACTTGCATTGATAGTATTGCTCTGTGAACTATGAGCGATTCTGGGTCTTCCAAATCCTCGAGCTCATCTAGGGGCAGCGGACTGAGCTTGCTTTCTTCATCGCCGGAGTCCACCCTGCCAACCGGTCAAGCATGTCGCAAACGTCGCAAGGCAGTATTGATCCTGTCACACTTTCCAGCAGTTCCCCTTGCAACAGGCTCTACGCCTAGTCTCTCGCAAACTTCTAATGTCGAGGATCATCGGCGAAACAAGAGTGGCTAATTAGACCTCCGGGATGAAGGGCCAAAGACTGAAACAATCGTGACTTTCCGTGAGCAGTAGAGGCTAGTTTTCACGTTAGTCATGATTTAGTCCTACCTGCTAACTGGCCTGTGCTCTCCAGTGATATTGTTGCCTTTCGCCCTGACTTGAAACATTAGTAGATGATACATACGTGAGTAGCAATGATTTTCAGGTTAGTGGGCAAATAACAATAGTCGTGTCGTCTACATAGAGATCTTTTTCGTTGTCGTCACTAAGCAGCTCTGGGTTCAACACTTGGGTAAGTCTATCTGGGTCTGTCCCAGCCAGGATGTTTCCAAGGAGCTCGACAGCTCGGTTACCTTGACCAAGCCACTTCAACTCCACTTCATGGTCAAAGACATCTTGCATAAACTGCTTGTCGATATTATCCCCAAGCAATGCCCCCATCACAATTGCGGGATCATGTCGACAAGGGTTCTTTTGGCGGAAGAGAGCCGTACCCTTTACGATGGCGTCAACACCATCAGTATAAAGCAGCAATATCGGGTTGAGCTCGCGCATTGATGTAAGATCAAGATGGCGTGCTTCACTAGAAGCTTTGATGTATGGCGGCGTGTGGTTATAGGTAGTGACACCGGTTCGCATATACTCTGACCATTCTGACGAACATTTCAAAAATATTCGCCTTGAGTATTCGGATGGAAGTTTGAAATGAAAATCACCGATGGCTAGGGAAGGAATAGTGAGGAAGAGGGAAAGAGGCGCTAAAGATGAGGAAAAACTACCTCTTGTAAAAGTAGCTGAACCCAGGACGCGATTGTGGAGCAGGAGATTCCGTTCACATGATGGGTGAGCCAGAGTAACTCGAGCGTACTCGGCGGGCGTGCTTGTGTTGTGCAATTCGAGTAACCTTTCTCCGTCCCGGGTACCGTGCGGCAGTGTCCTAGATAATACTGACAAAAGTTTACCGAGAATCGTAGGTGAGCAATTGTAGCTTTCTAACCTGCTGAAGAATCTCCAAGACCGACGACCCACATATTCCGTTTCTCGCCATCAATAAGTGCTCCTGTAAATGTAGTGCCTGAAATTGCTCGACGCAAGATAGCCGCATGTGGTCCCTCGAAGAGGGCTTGGGCCTGATCATCGTCAATATCTTCAGGCTTGGGACAGAGTTTAACCACTGCGTTGCCGATCTCGCGATCAAATCTTCTTATTTTCGATTCGAGAAGTTTCGAAATCGTTCCCGTATTCAGTTCAGCTGATTTCGACTGTCCCACTTTAGAGCGCAAGGCCGCGTGAATGAGGTCTGGGAGTTGATGTGCTGTATATTCCACTGCATCGCCACCGGCATGGCCTAGATTTAATTTTGAACCGGGTGCGTCAATATGGATTGGATTGAGAGGAACTTGAACTCACCATCGAGAACGGCAAGAAACAACCATGGCGGACCGACTATATCGTCCCAATACTGGACCACATAATTATCTTGGTTTTTCCTGGTTGGCTTCGGTTGAAAAGTAACAGCATGGATACCTCCATAAAACTCTTGTGGGAAACAGGTATTGGTGAAAGCTTTACGTGCATTGGCCAAAGAATACATTCTGAACGTTTGGTGAACGCCCACGTGATTCTAATGGTTCATAGGGTCGTACGGAAAATTGGTCACTTGCAGGGTTTTTCAAGGAAATCCCTGTGAATGGTGGAGTTGCCCAGCGACGTCAAAATTTTATGGATGGACAACTATCACCCTCCGCTGAGTCGCTAGCTTACCGTGCCCACCTCGCGCGTCTAGTATCTCGTTTACGTCGTGTCCGTCCTCGTGTTCCTTTCTATCAACTCGCTGCACACCGCATCCCGACACTATGGTGTCTCTACAGAGGCCTGCTAAGAGCAGCGCCAGGCGATAACGTACGACCTTATTTCCCTTCTCTTGGTGCCTGTTACTGAACAGAATGGTCAAGATTAGATTTAGAATCAAGATGATGTTCCGACATAACCAGTACTCGACGAGTCCCAAGGCTACTCGAAGGGAGCTTCTAAAGGGTCAAAAGGTTCTGTGCAAACAGACGGCTGCTGCGAAGTTCAACGACTAACACGAAGTTTCACAGTGGCTAGAGATTTTTACGAAAGCTAAGCAAGGCGATGGTAAACTACAGGCCATTCTCACTAGGTATAACAACATAATTGGCATAAAGCGTGAAAAGGAAAAATGGAAGAGAATCCTCCATGATGAATTTGTATGTCCTCCTCCCTGCCCTATTTCTCGACTTACGCGCCATCAGGCTTGGCAAGCGAAACTACGCGACAGGGCCATCCTCACAGGGTCCTACCTCCGCCCTTCACTCTACAACCGTCCATTGCCTCGCATGAAGCGCCAACCGGTGGGATTGTCAATGATGATACACAAACGGCGTGTTGCGCGCGAGCGACGCATGGAGAAGAATGCCCAGCTCAACAACTGGCGGGACGATTTGTGTCGGGAACGGGAGTTTGAGGAAACCCTTGCAAGCAGGTCTGGAGAAGACTTTGTAAGGATCTATGATGATTTTGCTGCATGGGGTGAGTTTTCATGAGCTGTTGTTATAATAATGACGTCACGATTCCTGATGTATGCCATAGAACGGCCCATCCTGGCGGTCCAGAAGACTCTTCGTGCAACATTTAATCTCGATGCGGAACGACAGAGTACGCCATATCCGCCCGACCTGCTCAAAGTAATCAAACAAGCCCGACGCGAGAAAATTGCCAATAAGACGAGAGAACTCGAGCGTGAACGTCGTGGTGAGATCCTCCCTCGGACGATTGAACGACGGAATAAAGGTCCGCCCGCGCATGTTCTGAAGAACATGACTGAAGAAGAGAAGCGGATGGATAAGGTTGCGAGGAGCGTCAGTGAAATTGGCTATGTTGCACAGATCAAGAGACGGTTGGGGTTTAAGTTAAAAAACCCCGAGGCTTGGAATGCCGAGGCTGGAAGTGAGGAAGACAAGCCAAGGTTGGATCGGATGCTGGAAGAGCTGAGACGCGAGAACGAAAGAAGGCGGAAATTGGCAGATGATGGGGGATAAACATGGTTTCGGTCAAATTTTCGAGTTCTATTTAGACTCGGAACTAGATGGGTATGTCATCCACTCGATTCGAGCCTCAAGGAATAACCCATACGATGATATTTACAATGCTTCGGGCTAAGGTTGCATGTACTTCGGTTTGCATATAGGACTACAGAAGAAAGATTTCATAGCACGCCAAACATTCTCTCTATCCCCTCAAACATCCGGGTCTATACCCTCATACAACCACTCCATATAGGCTGCGATCCAAAGCCCTTGAGCAACAATCAGACTTCGAACCTTCCGCGCCAGCCATCCTTGCCCCAGGTACTCATGATTGCCTATAGACTTCTCTCCCACATCGGTGCTCGCTCCTCCACGTCTCGGGTCCGCCGCCTCACTAAATTTCAACGTCCAGTCATCATTGAGAGAATCACTCGTGGTTTATTTGATTGAGGATAGATTGATTCTTGAGGTCCATTCGTAAAGTGTCATTTCCCGTGATCGTATCGTCCTTGTACCGTATCCTTTGTCTCCTAGGAATGATTCAAAACTGCAATTTCACAAATTATGATCTAAATATGAGTATGCCAGAAATACATGTATAAGATCAATGTTAGGATTGCTCTCCTCTCAACCTGATCCCGAATCTATCTGTCCCTTGTCGCCATCCCTGTCGCCTAATCTGATTCCAAAACATCTACATGCGCAAAAGAATCTCCCAGGGATTGTGAACTTGGGTCCTCTTCGTGTCCGCCGGTTGGCTCATACGGTTCGTTCGAAACGTCTAGCAGTTCAATATCACGGAGGTAGTAGCGAGTCCCCTTGATCGTGCAGGTGAGGGTGTTTCGAACATTGCGTGTGAAAGTGAGTTCTGCAGACTCGGGTGACGGTTGAGGCCCATTCCATATCATGATCTCCTTCAAAGCGAATGTATTGGAAAGAAGGACATGTCTGCGGGATTTCTCTCCCTCGGCTTGAACTTTAACCGCAAGATGAGCTTTAGATCCCGTGGAACGGTGGATGAGTTGGAGTTTGAGATGACCCGATGAAGGCCCCCAGAATCTGACCGTGAAGGAGCAGTTGTCGATGTAATTAACCAAATCATGTCCATCCACGTGCATGCCCTTAAACTCGAATGTGGTCTTCTGGTCGTTATCCAACCGAGTGATATTCCGGTATAAGGCAGCTTCATGTTCCTCTGACGGCTGCGTACCAGAGATAGAGAGAATATTTGGCGAAAGTTCAATGCCGGGTGAGATATTTCTTGTTCTATAGTCCTCTATGTACACCGAAGTGATCGCTGTTTTGTCCCGAATCATCGTGAAAAATGCTGAGATGTTATCGTATGGGTTGTCCCCTAAGGCCACGAGGTCGATATGTTTGGCGTATTCGTTGTTCGTGAGTGCACGGCGCATGACGTCGTACCTATCCATTCTGGGATCGTACAGCAGCCATTTTGATTCGGAGTGCGTCAACTCGATGAGACTGGCACTGCTCCAGAATTCATCACAGGCCTCAAAGCCACGATCGAGCCGATCCTCGACACCTTTTACTTCTCTCCTTAGTCGAGTTGCCGTCTTTTGTAACCCCTGTAGAAACCGACTTTCTTCCTTCTCGTTGAGTCTCCAGAGCCAATACACCCCGCGCAAGTATTCCAGTCGCGATTCTAAACGTTCTCTGGGGGTTTGGCGTTGGGCGGGGGAGGGAACGGCAGGATCCAGCACTAAGAGCGATGTCCATTCGTGTCTGATGCTGTCTCCACAACCCGACTGTGCACGCTTCAATTTCGCTTCATCCGCTCCCTCTTTCACAGCATTTGCCACTCTTTGCAAACCCTTGTCCGCATCCGTCCTTGCTGTCATTGCTAACCTTCCTTCCTCCAATCGTTCCCACGAACTTACTCTCCAGACCCTTTCCAGCCGCTTTTGCAGTCCAGTATCCAACCCATATCTGTTAATGAAATCCTGAAAATGCGCCCAGAGCTTCTTCTCCCATTCGTAGACCTCGTCAACAAGCATATACTCCATCTCCCCTCGTTCCCTTATTAGCAGCATCTCTACCATATGTCGCTCCCACCCATTAGTCTCCACGCCTTGCACCTTAAGCATCCGGTCTATGCCCTCATACAACCACTCCATATAGGTCGTGACCCATTCCCCTCGAGCAACAATGAGTTCTCGAACCTTCCGCTCCAGCCGTCCTTGTTCCAGGTACTCGTGGTCGCGCATACAGTCATCTTCCTTAGACTTCTCTCCTGTTTCAGTGCTCGCCTCTTCCGCTGCCTTCTGCATTTCGCTTTGTGTCTCAACAAATTTTAACGTCCAGTCATCCAAGAGAACATCATCATTCGGCCGGTTGGCAAAATTGTTCACCTGGTTTAGAATAGATTTGTAGTGATCCTTGAGCGCCATTCGGTAAGTGTCATTTCCCGCGATCGGATCGTCCTCGTGCTGTATCCTGGGTCCAATCTTTGTCCTCAGGACGCCATGCTCCAGATCAACAGTCACCGCATCAGCCGAATAGAAATATGAGGTCTCCAAACTCATGACATTCTCACAAGTTTCGATATCCTCTGTGTAGACTCTCGTAGTCCTCTCCGTGTGGTGAAATATTGTGATGTAAAGAACATGTTTACCACATCGATCTTCAGCCGCAGTTTCGGAGCTCGTATCATGCCTGCGTGTGAGAGTGTAGTATAGCGTCAAAGCCTGAGTGGGATCACTGAATCGCTTCAATACTCCAGTATATGAGGTGATCGTATCAAGGAATTCGAGTCCACGAACTAATGGAAGGACCCTCTCTTCCTCGATATACTCGGCGGAGCTTGTGCATGTAGGAAGAGGTGAATGATCGTCGAGCTTGACTTTAAACTCGAGCGGAGGGGCATCGTCGCCTTTAGGGTTGAGACTCCAGATGATTACACGAAGGACGGATAGTCCTCCTTCCAGGCCGACCCAGATAAGTGCTTTCACCGATGGCTCAACACCCTGGACCACACTGAAGCAGCCGATATATCCTGCAATGGAAGCCAGAATTCCGATGAAGAGGAAGACAAGGTATATCCACCTCAAGACTGGACTGTCGCATGCTTCGTTGATCCGTCTCTCCAGGTCGTACCTTTTCTCGACATCTGTTGTGGATTCGACCTGGGTTGGTTTTGGCTCGGCGACTCCCTTCTCCAGATCGGGAATTTGAGTGGATGATGTTCGAAGAACGTCCTCGATGCCGCGTGAACTATAACTTGGGGAGCCCGGCACGCGAATAGACCGCGGAGGAACTGAACTCACTTGGGCAGAGTTTCTGTTATCGATTGGATCGCAGGACGATAGTGCTGCGTAGGCATGATCAGAGTGCTTCATGACTTTCTGTTTAAGTAGATAGAAACGCCGCTCCAACGTTGGATAAAGGGCCCAATCCGATCCTTCACCTACATCTATACCCAAGCCTCGGAGCTCTGCATCATCCAGAGCGTCCAGAATCAGCCGCTTTCTCGTAATCTCCAACAACCTTATCTGTATCAGGAGCTGGATCATCGTTGCCGTAAGGAACCCACCGATGACTCTGATGGAAGGAAACGCCCAGCGAACGAAATGACTGAAGCGGTTCTGCTCGAGGTTAAGGTGGATGTAGGGCGTCATACCGATCATGCAGGAAATAGCGGTGCTGAAGACCATCGTTAAATTCCATTTCCAAGTCTTCGAGGACACAGTAATCCTCCTGCTATCTTCGATATAGAACTCCTTCAGCATAGACTGGATACAGTTCTCGGCACGGAGGCTGCTCTGGTCCTCATCGATCATGATCAGTGATAGATTCTTGCCTTGGGATTTAAACCCCGCATTTGCAAGGATCTGCGACCCTTCGAACTTGAGCCACGGGATGTTTATAGACGCCAGAAGTGTTTTGAAACCAGCCCTCGCAACCCCAAGACTGCCAAAGAGTGACATGGGTGTAGCTGCCGTGTAGAGAAAGCCATCCGTGAGAGCCGAACTAATATGGTTTTCGCACTGCTCCGTGCCGAGCAGGGGGAGAAGAGCCGCGATGTCTTGTATTCCAGTAATAAGTGTACCGCCAATCAGGTTCCCACTAGAGGAAGCAGAGTTCATGAGGAAAATGGACCAACTGATAATATCAAAAAGCTCAGTTTGAATTCAGGAATGGCTTATCGAGAACGTACTGATGATATCTTGAGAGCTTGGACAATACCAATTAATGGCAACTGAACGATGAGCTCCCGAATGTTGGGCTTACGATGGCGTGTTGTACAGTATCTGATACTCGGATCAATGTCTGGCATGTGGCAACCGTGAGATATATTGTACAGAGTTGTTCGTCTAGCACCACCGGCATAGTATCGGCTGTTCTTCCCAAAATGCTTATCCACTGGGAAATATGGAAGACACATTATCGATTGGTTAGATAACAAGACTTACTACGCTTCCCTTGATCAAATCACTTCTCAAGATGTCAGGCCGAACCCAGAAAGCCAGGGAGAACTTGTGAAGGGTGGATTGGAGTGCGGGCGGGGAGGTTCTGACGATGGGTTCCTGTACATGAGAGATCTAGACGGACAGGGAGATAGGTGATGAGATACTGACGTTGGGTAGATGCGAATGGTGAGCTATATTGACCTCGCTTAGCCCAAAATAATACTCTGCAATTTCTCAATTGCCATGCCACCCCTGACTACAGTTCCTCTCGCAGATACGGGCGATGAGTGGACGGATGCCCCCCTTGCAGCAGACAAGGGCGGGGACACGACATGGGTTTGAGCACACACGCTGGCGTAGGGTATAAGGAACGTATTTGAACCGGTAATTCGGTTGTGCTTCTGGAGATGAGGTTGTAGGGAATTGGTAGAATCGTATGACGTGTTTAACCGGGAAAGATGGGTGCCTGCTACACGACCAACAGAAGGGAAGGATCCGGATGGGTTGATCATCGTTGTCGTTGGCGTCAAGCGCTGTGTCGGACACCGAAATAGTTACAACTTGAAGCTTGAAGACTGTGACCTCACTACATCTGCAAAACACCTAAGCGTCGGTTAGATACAACTTCTGTCTGACAAAAAATCGATCATTGAAACGTACTGTGATTGGTGGGGCCAGATATTTATTTGTAAATATTTTTTTCGAATTTCGAAAACATATTCAAATCATTTATTCCAAAAAAAAAAATATACAAAACTACTAGTAATAAGTACTAGTAGCTGGTGCACGTTCTATTATTCCACTACGTACTACATAGAACCTCTCTCTTGCATTGTCATCAGGAATTATCATATCAGGAACTGTTGAGATAAGGTCATAGTAAAGTTCTCCATATGTTTTAGGCGAAAATGAAATGGATCGATATACCCCATTTCTATAGCAGTCCAGAGCACACCGACGGGCACAGGAGGCAAGCGCGACAATGTTGATGGATAGGTAGGGGCCAACTTGGTCTGGGTACTTGTGCCCAAGTGAGTTTTCGTCTTTATATAAAACCATGTGGATAATGTCCTCGATGGCACGACTCGCAAAATAGTCTATTTCCCCCTGAACCAGATTGTGAGCGACTCAGGCAATGGCTAGGGAGAATCATACCGTTTTGGAATTTACATTGTGTACAAAACTCCTGTTAAGACAAAGAGCATCAACCTTTTGACGAACATAATCAAGTTCTGTCATCGGGGACTCGGTGGGTTTGTGGAGCTCAGTTCGTAAGACTTGCAGCGCAGCCTTTTTGAACAAAGTACGTAAAGTCTGAGCTGTGTTGATCAGCTGGAGCTTCACATCTTGACTGAGAGGGAAGTCTATGAGGTTCGTTAGCGAAACTTGAAGACGTCAAATAGAATCACTACCTTGAGCATATTGCGTGTTTGCCCTCTTCCAGGAGTCCTCTGCTGCATCACTAAGAACATGGCTGCGTTCTTTTGGGAACCCATTCCGTATTATTGTGAATAATCGCATATTGTCCTTGGCTTGTTCTATGACTTGAAGTTCCAGTGCGGTCTGGGCAGGATTGGTGATGGGGGCGAATTGGATCATGCCACTACCACTGCTACCTTCCTCAACAGGCTTGGGAAGCCTTGTACTTTTGCGTTTCGAACGGTGCATTTGAAGTACATTGGTACTTGCAATAGGCTAATTATTAGACATTAATAATAAGATAACAATAATAATAAGATAACGAACATGAATTACTCGCTGGTGCACCCTCTCACCCCTTATGGTCTCACCTGGATGTAAGGGTTGGTCCGGTTGGGGTAAGCACCTGCCATATTGAGATCCAGGAAGCTCATTACTGATATTTGAACCCACAGTAGGCTGGCTAGATGATCCGGGGTCATTGTGAAAGTTGGATGGTACAATTGATCCTGATGGCATGAAGTCACGAAGTCCCTGGGACATGGACTGAAAGGTCGGTTGGATTATGCTGTATGGCTCCTGAGATGATGATGGTAGGAAATCACTGTATGGTTCAGGCCTCTGGAATGTCGGTGGCATAACTGTGGAATCACTGAAAAACTGAAAATCGGGCAGCATGACCTTGTCATTTGAGAATCCTGGCAACACAACCTCATTTTGCACTCCCTGGAAAACGGACGGTGCTGAATTGATAATGGACAGTGTTGAATCGAAAACAGATGGTGCTGAATTGAAAACGGATGGTGCTGCATTGAAAACGGATGGTGCTGCATTGAAAATGGACAGTGCTGCATTGAAAAC
>QLPE01004236.1:0-13598 GCA_003314125.1 Hygrophorus russula | reverse complement strand
GTTTACCACTCTGCGCCTGCGCACCTATTCTTATCCTTTCCTCATCCAACCACCTTTCTCCCTCTTATCTAATTAATAGCATAACTCGCTCTTTCCCTCATGTTCGCCTCACCCCTTGTACTATTTAAGACTTGAATATACACCTGTAGAGATCAGCTTGATCTCTCAGGATTACCGCGGAACATCTGCGAATACCCCTAAGCCTTCCAGCTCAGCCATTCTCCTCTTCACCCTCCTAGCTATCTCGACCTTCGTCTTCCTAGAGGTGTTTGCTACACGTCGCCTTGACAAAAGGGAATAAGATGATAAAGGGAATATGAAAGGGAAGAGGCACGTGCTGTAAGTCCGGAGGTCCAATGATGTCCGGAGATGAGTGGCTAAGAGTCAGGGTCATAACACCATGACAGTTTCAAGCAAAACTTGCCTTATACCATATTATTGCAAATTGTATCTTGATCTGGGAAGGGTGTAACACTTTGTCAAAATTCAAATTTTTGATGTATGCAATTAATATCATTTAGATATCTGTCAAAATTGTTTGAAAATGATACATTTTGCAACTATTTTGGGTTAGCAAAATATAGGGAATATTTGGACTTTTGTTTGCATTTTGCATATTCTCAAAATGAATAAATTCAACATATGATAAATTTGAACAAAATTCCATATTTAGCATATATTTTCTAAAGATTTATTCTATTTGGCTCCCTGGGGAGCTGCTTACAAATACCCTTATATGGAAGGGGAGCTAGGTACTGATTGTGTCCCCCTGTTTTATAACTATTGTATTAGATTCACAATATTTTATTGGCCTAATCTATGATGGGTGAGATTGAGCACTAATGCACAGCTGAGTCAACACCAACCAACTACTTCACCAAAATCATTTCACCAATCTCCCCCTCAGGCTGACCTAGATGATTTCTCTCATCATCTCAATATTTCATCTGTCTAGACACACTAAACTATTTAATCTAGACACAGATCCTATACCAATGAGACACACCACTGAGCCAGAAAGTATACAACTAGCAGCTCATACATTTGTGGTAATCCAGGTGGTCCATCAAATCACTACAGCCTTCCAAGTTGTCAGTTGCTCAACCACTGCAAAGACAATCCAGTTCATTTTGCCATATTCACAAATTGGGGGGGAGGGGGGGCACTATGACACAGGTAGCACCCCCAATCTCCAATTGTTCCTTTCTTTGTAAGCAGCTCCCTGGGGAACCAAATAGAATAAGCCTTTTCTGAATTACCATATGTTAAATTTTAGTTGAATTTTGCAAAGGTGCAAAATTATGTGCAAAATTTTAATAACCTACCAAGGATTTTGCAACTTATTTTGCACTGCACAAAATAGTGTGGTGCCAGCAGTGCATACGGTCCCAATAAATTGACGGACAAGCACTGTAGACGATCCCAATGACTCACACCCACACCAGGAAAGAAAATCATGCAGATAGCATAGAATTGACAGTAAGCATGAGCCATACAAATACCAAGCCATCTACCGACCGCCCTTCCCGCCCTTCATTTGCTGCTTAGACACCTTGGGGCCCGACGGACCCGTCGCACGTGGGGGCTACACACACCATCAGCAGCCGCAACAACGAATAAAAACACGCGGCGCACCTTGGCCTTCTTCACCTCCTTGTCCTTTTTCTCCGTCTTGGCCTTCGAGATGGCGGCCAGCCGCTGCTGCGAGCGCACGGCGCTGGTCTGGTTGCGCTTGGCAGCGATGTCGGCAAGGTTGGCGCCGACGATCCCGCGTGCGTGTTTTATGGTGCGCCGGGAGCGTTTCTTGGCGACCTCCTCGGTGATGCCTTTCTTGTGCATGCGGCGGTATACCTGGGTCCAGGCGATCTTACGTGGGTTTTTGCGTTGTAGGAATAGGGAGGCATTTTTTGATGATGCGAAGCGGAAGACCTGGGTGTGTGGTTAGGATGAGTGCATTGGGATATTGTGTGGGATATTGTGTGGGTGTACCTTGCTGTCGCCCCGGACAAAGAGTTTTCCTTTGCTTGGGTAGATACGGTAACCGGAGAACGAGTCGATTTCTACTTTCTGTGAAGAAGTTAACGTTTGTATCGAGTTCAGTGAGATTGTGTGTTACCATTGTGTACAAGTGAAGAGTTTTTAGTCGGTAATTACCGATTGTGACTACGTAGTTGTGTGACAGCCACAGTTAGATAATTTGTGACTGAACGAGATAAAGATTGATTGAGGGTGCAACCAGATCTAGTGCGTGCAAAGAAGGTGTAAAGGATTCTCGTCAGAGTGATCATTGTAGCGTACATCCCAGCCGTTGATAAAATGAGAATCCATTGCCAGAGATCAGAGTCCGAACTCTCCCAGTTCCGAAGGCAAGTTTCTAACGTTATAACCAGGAGTTGTACAAAATCGACAAGAAAGACACACTACCTTTCAATTTGTTGGATTGCAAACGGCGTTTTCATAAGCCATATGATCTATAAGGACCGACAGTAAAAAGGGATCTCAATGTTCCGCTTCGATAGTCTTCAAGATGAATCCCTCCAATCCGCCACATACCCACAGCTCCTGTACACTAGCCCCAACGGGTCTCACGCTATATGTCTTCATGTCTTCCTCTTTACTTACAACAACCTTTCCATCCGCCATCCCCACTTCGATTCTCAACCCGTCATCTACCGCCAGCTTCCCCTCCTTCCCGCCAACACCACCCACCCCGTCTTTCGCATACGCTTGCGTGAGATCTTCTACGAGCTCTGGACACTCAACACACACGAGTCCATTATTAATCGCGTTGCGCTTGAATATGTCACCAAAGGACCCAGCAATGACCAATGGAATTCCCGCTGCCTTGAGTGCAGTGGCAGCTTGCTCGCGAGAAGAACCGGTGCCAAAGTTATACCCCGACACCAGTATTACGCTCCCGTGATCGCGGGTTTTAGAGGCCACGGTCGCAGCAAAGGTAGGGTCGTAGTTTTCCATGACGACATTAGCCTGGAGGGCAAGCGTCATGTCATCTTGGTAGGTGTATTTACCCGGGTATATGGCATCTGTATTTAAGTTGTCTTGAGGTATGAAGATGAGCGGACCGGAGAAAAGGGATGGGAATCCAGATACGAGAGGCTCTAACTGTGGGGTAAACGAAGATGCTTTGAGAGACTCTGTCGAAATGGAGAAAGTGGGCGATTGCGTCGTAGGAAGTTTCGTGGTGTCTAGCGAATCCGGCCCGCAGATGTAGCCTTTAACAGCGCTTGCAGCTACTACAGCCGGACTAGCCAGGTAGGCCTGGGCCTTTGAGTGTCCCATACGGCCTTTATAATTCCGGTTGGTTGCACTGATTCCTGTTTGTCCTTCCTCCAGCAGGCCTGTTCCGAGACCGATGCATGGGCCACAGCCAGCGGGTAGTACCTTCGCTCCAGACTCAATCAGCGTGTCCCAATCCCCTAGCAGCTCAGACTCCTGCTGCACAACCGAACTGGCGGCGGAAATGTAAAATTCTACCCCAGCTGCAACGTTCTTGCCCTTCATCACTGACGCAGCAGCAGAAATATCCGAAACGCGTGAATTAGTGCAGCTTACGAGGTAGGCCTTTTGGATGGGAATACGTGTTGATTCGAGGACAGGCAGGGGGGTGGATATTTTAACACTGTTGGGCCCCGATACATGGGGTACTAGCGTGGAGAGATCAAAGACTAGGTGGGAGGAGTAGGGCACGTTTGGGTCCGAGTGCAGGTTAGCTGCAAAGAGCGCATCCAGGCGACGACGGTTAATACGTGGGTGCTCAGGAGGCCGGGGGATTGAAGTGCCAGAAGAGAACGTCCGAAGTTCGAGCTTGCCGAGAGCATGCTCGTACCATCGCAATAGAACACGATCAACGGGGAATAGGCCAACAAGAGCACCCCACTCCGTAGTCATGTTCGCGATGGTCAGGCGATCATCGACTGTCAACGCCGAAATACCTTCACCGGTAAACTCAATAGCAGAATTGAGTACTTCATCTTTATCGAATGAGCCACAAAGAGCGACTATGACATCTTTACCTGTAACTCCCGGTGCAAGTTGACCTCGGAGTTCAACGTTGACCATGCGTGGAACTTGCCACCACGTCTTGGTGGTGGCCCATAGTGCAGCGGCATCTGTTCTTACAATTGGTGTGCCTACGCATCCGACGCCACCGTACATGTTACTGTGGCTGTCGCTGGCGACGGTCAGAGTGTAAGGAAACGCATAGCCTTCCTCGATAAGAATCTGGTGTCCAATACCCCGACCAGCAGGAAAGAAATCGATACTGTGAGTTCTAGCGAACGTTTCGATACGTTTATATTTTAGCAAGTTCTTGGAGGACCTGTTTTGGACATCGTGGTCAAGGGTAAAGACTGGCTGGCTCGGATTCTGGATGCGCGTGGCACCAATAGCGTTGAATCTAGGCTGGGTTAGTGATTCTTCTGCAGGACCAGGATGTGAAGCACACTTGGTTATAACAGGTCCAGTGTTGTCGTGAGTCATGACATGCTCAGGACGAATCATCACGTAGTCTCCTGCCTTGACAACTTTTCCATCAGGAAGATCCACGGCATACTTTTGAACAATTTTTTCTATTAGAGTTTGCGGTACTCGGACATGTTTTTTTGCTATGCTCGCAAAATACCTGGTTGGTCCGAGCATGATGTGCACTAGCAGGACTAGTACTAGGCACAGACTCCGACCTCGTGACTAGCACAAAAAAAAAAAAAACGAGTCTTGCAACCACCATGTCCTCACTGGCATCCCGTTCAGTTACCCATGTTCTTCGTGCGGCATCACGTCGTTCCCCTCGTGTAATGTCTAATTCCTTATTAAAACCCGCTCAAACGGTGTCGTACTCGCTGCTTGCTCGTGCTTTAACGCCCAAAGTTGCCCAGCCAACTGTCCAAGTGAGTCCCTCGATGAGACAGCACTTTGTAATATGCTGTTGACACATCGTAGCCTGCACGTGGAATTCAGACACTCGACTTTGCCGGAACAAAGGAGGTCGTGTATGAGCGTAGTGACTGGCCGTTGGCAAAGCTACAGGACTACTTCAAAAATGATACTCTTGCCCTTATCGGCTATGGGTCTCAAGGTCACGGTCAAGGATTGAACGCTCGTGACAATGGCCTCAACGTCATCGTCGGCGTCCGCAAAGATGGTGAGAGTTGGAGACAGGCAATGGAAGACGGCTGGGTAAATCAAAATCGTCTGCACTTGTGCCTTTTGGGCTGACGGATAGATGATATAGGTTCCCGGAGAGACTCTCTTCCCCATCGAAGAGGCCATCAGCAAAGGCACTATTATCATGAACCTTCTCTCTGACGCTGCACAGTCGCAGACATGGCCCACTATTGCGCCTCTCATCACTAAGGGCAAGACCCTTTACTTCTCGCACGGATTCTCTATCGTATACAAGGAAGATACCAAAGTCATTCCCCCAAAAGATGTGGATGTTATACTTGTTGCACCGAAAGGTTCTGGCCGCACCGTTCGCACCTTGTTCAAGGAGGGCCGTGGTATTAACTCAAGCATTGCCGTATTCCAAGACGTCACTGGAAAAGCGAAGGAGAGGGCCGTCGCTATTGGAGTCGGTATTGGATCCGGATATATGTATGAAACTACTTTTGAGAAGGAAGTGTACTCGGATTTATACGGCGAACGTGGTGTGGTGCGTATTCTCCGCTTGTTGTGTCGATCACCAAGTTTAACACCAACATCGACTAGTTGATGGGAGCCATCCGTGAGTTTTGCACTTCTCACTTTTGAGGTCCTTCTAAATTTATGTTAGAGGGATTGTTCCTCGCACAGTACCAGGTGTTACGGAAAAACGGACACACCCCCTCGGAGGCCTTTAACGAGACCGTCGAAGAGGCCACACAATCTCTTTACCCCTTGATCGGAGAAAAAGGGTTAGAGCTTTATAGTCATGTTTCATACATCTGCTAACCCCTATCTAGCATGGACTACATGTTCAGCGCCTGCTCAACTACGGCCCGTCGTGGTGCACTTGACTGGGCACCCGTCTTCGAAAAAGCAAATGTTCCTATCTTTGAACAGCTTTACGAGAGTGTAAAGAACGGGACCGAGACCCGCAAGTCGCTCGAGTTCAACGGGCGCTCTACTTACCGTGAAGACCTTGCAAAAGAATTGAGGGTTATTGATAACCAGGAGATCTGGCGTGCCGGTTAGTAGTGTCGTAATTAAGCTGTCTGATACTGACGATTTTGCTGATTCACAGGCAAGACTGTCCGTTCGCTTAGGCCAGACGCTAAGCCCGAGTAGATAGATTACACCTACTGCTAGAACACAAACGCACTTGTATGTGCACCAAAAATGTGGTCTTTTATGAGGATCAATAAAATTGCGTATACATGTATGTGACCCTTGAATGTGAAAAATTGGCCTAGTCAGGCAAACAAAGTTGGCAACGATGGTCAAGCGCAAAAGAAATTCGGACACGATTTCCTCACCAATGCCCTCACCAATGCAATCTGTTCACTTACCGCAGGTGATTTTTATTGAGCGTCTCCCACTCGTTGTCTGTTAATCACTACATGTAGAAAAAACATTACAGACAGCGCGCACATGCAAACCCGTTCTCAGATCACGCTTTAGATTATCCTCCATCACCCCAGTCCATAGACTGGACTACCCATTATCCTGCATTTTCAAGTATGGGAAAAAGTCCTGAATTTGCTGATGTGGGCTGCGGTTTCGGAGGCTTATTGATTGCCCTTGCTCCTTTGTTCCCAGACACTCTTATGCTCGGTCAGTATGTACCATATTTACCTCCAAACTTGAAACCTTTGACTTCAATTTGCCATATTCAAACCTTTTTTCTCATGTTTATAGGGATGGAAATACGGGTTCAAGTCTCGCAGTATGTCCAGGATCGTATCGCTGCTCTTCGTGCCTCCCCCACGGCTTCATCAATGCCATTTACTTCTTATCAAAACGTCTCCATAGTTAGAGCCAACGCCATGAAGTTTTTGCCCAATTATTTCACCAAGCATTCACTTTCGTCGATATTTTTCCTCTTCCCCGATCCTCACTTCAAATCTCGCAAACACAAGGCTCGAATCATCTCGCCTACACTGCTTGCAGAATATGCATACGCTCTGCGACCTGAGGGCATTGTATACACGATAACTGATGTACGCGACTTGCATGAGTGGATGAAATCACATCTGGAGGCATTCCCTCTGTTCGAAAGTATCGACGAGGAGACTCTTAGAGCTCAAGGCAAAGGTCCCATATTGGATCTTGTTTACAATAGTACGGAGGAGGGGAAAAAAGTCGAGAGGACCGGAGGAGAGAAGTGGCTGGCTTGTTTCAAACGAATCGAAGCAACAAGAGTGTAAAACCAGAAAACAATAGAATTTGCACCTTTTATTCGACCGAGGTCTGTTCTATAGTCGAAACCCTTGCAAACTGGAAATTCAATACTCATTCGTTGTTTCATCAACATCTCCTGCGGCCTCCCCAGTAGCAAATCGAGACCCTGACCCCATAGCCTCCACCAGTAACCCCGTCCTTGCTCTGATGGCAGACTTCATCTCTTTGTGTATGACTTTGCTGGCATCGCACGCCAATCTAAAAATCTCCTCAAACCGGTCGACATGTAATCGGGTTTCCATGGTCACCAACGTAACTTTACTTGTCTTGGGCATCGTCGCAACCGTCACGTTCGGGATATCATTCTCCTCTAATAATGTGAGGTCCAGCATTGGTGATGTCGAATGAACGCCTCCTGAGACAGCACAGACAAAGTCTAACAGTGCGATTCCGGCGCTTGCCAATGCAAGAGTCGTCCCGTTAATACAAGCTTGTAGCAATCCACCGTCTTGTTGAAGGACTTGCACGAAGATATCGATCTGCGACCTAGGATAAAGGCTAGTTTGCACGACGGGTTCGAATGTGGATTTTATAGTTGATGCGAGCTCTAATATGCGCCTGTCACTCGCGTTCAGTATCGAGAGACCGTGAGGTCGAACAACGTACTTGTCGCCTCGTGAGCGTTTCCTGCGTTCTCCCGTGCTGAAGGCAGCCACGTTGACCTCGACATTGATATTTGCTCGGTCGTGGATGGTTTGGGACCGCATTTTGGACTCTCGAGGTCCAATGACTGATACAATAACTTGAGTTAAACCATGGGTTATGATTGCTGAACCATCCGCTATGGTTTGTTGAGACAGATCGATTGTGATATCCCGTAGCTCATACTGGCGTCGTCCATCTGAACGGTAACCCCCATCATTGAGGATCTCGACTCTTGATGCCTAGACGCCATGAATAATGGTTGCAAAAGACATTGCAGTCCGGAACTGACCATTCCGTTGTGGCTGTAGCTGCAGGCTCGGACTTCCACATGCATCAACTCCTATCTTAGTTCATGGTAATGGCCACTAACATCGGGATGCCTAGGTCTTTTTTAGACACCGACTTATACAAGGTGAATAATCCTCACTCTGGTCTAAAGAGTAACTTTCATAGAATCTATTTACCAGTTGACAATGCAACAAGCTGTATTGCATCATTTCCCTTACTCGCAGGCTACTTATCGCTTCACCCATCGTGATAAGAATGTTTTTTTTACTCGAGAATGCATAGAAACTTTCGAATCAGCAGTGTCTCGTCAGTTTTCACAATTATAATCGAGTCCGATTTCTCGTTTACAATTCTCCCCAGATTTTTCCGATTTGGCATTGACAAACTCTGAGCTGGAATGGTTAAAGCAAACATGTTCTTTTCTGAAACCTGGATATCTAGAGTACCTATCCTCCTTCCGTTTTAAGCCCGAGCAGGTCCATATCCGCTTTATTCCTGTGTCTGAAGATGGTGAGCGCGGAAATGTTGAAATCGAGGCGACAGGTCCGTGGGCGGAGACTATCTTCTGGGAGGTGCCCCTCATGGCTTGTCTGAGCGAGATCTACTATCGGTTGGTGATTACCGATTGGTCCTACGAGGGACAAGCTGGTAAGGATTCACATATGGTATCGATCATGGCCTTCATATTATCTCTTAGAAACCGCATATACAAAGGCCCGTGCTTTATTAGAGGCTGGTTGTGTTTTCAGCGAGTTTGGAACTCGCCGGAGACGGTCCTTTCACATTCAGGACCTCGTCGTTCAAACAGTCATCCGTGCGTCTAAAGATATGCCAGGTAAAGGTATGGTATCTGGTACAAGCAATGTAGGGATCATTTTGCTAGACACCGACCTGAAATAACATCCATCCCAACAGGTACATTTAGCCCATAAGCATGGTATCAAACCTATCGGCACCATTGCTCAGTACGTCTTAATAATCAACGAGACCCTTGTCCACTCATGCACTCGGTCCTAGCGAATGGTTTATGGGGGTTAGATTCACATTTATTTGTCACTTTGATCTTTCTGATATCATTTGGCAGGTTGCTGCCCTGAGAGGGTATAAAAATGCGAATGCATTGGCATTGGACCTGTGGGAAGACGTTTACCCTGATGGTCTTCTCTTTGCGCTTACAGATACATTTTCAACTGAGGGCTTTTTCAAAGCGAGTATCGAGCTCTGCCGCATGCGATAACTTACGCAACCTTATGAGGCAGGACTTTGCCGTTGACCCAGATCGCCCACGACGTTGGAAGGGCTTGCGCCAGGATTCAGGAGATCCTTTTTCATTCGCCCCCCGCGCAAAGGAAATGTATTCAGCTATCGGCATAGACCACCGAGAAAAGTGTATCATTTTCTCCGACGCTTTGAACTTGGACAAGGCCTTGCAGTTAAAGAAACAATGTGACGAGATTGGCTTCAAATGTAAGCAACAAATGACTATGACGCGTAAGCAATTGACTCCTTTTCAGCGGCATTTGGGATTGGCACATTCCTTACCAATGATTTCAGCACGTTGAGTGGGGCTGAAAAGAGTAAAGCATTGAACATGGTCATAAAAATCGCATCGGTTGATGGTAATCCTTGTATAAAAATTAGTGACGACCCTAACAAGGTATGTTAATACTCTTCACTCCCGACGTTTATTAATTACGGTCATAGAGTACTGGTGTTGAGACGACGATCCGAAAGGTGAAGGAAATTTTTGGAATACCAGTTTGAGTGAGATTATGATAACTGTAGCTATCATAATGAACTTGGCTAGCCACGTGGGTCAGGTTTTCTGTACCGTGACCATGTCGGATGTCCGAGCCCTTCTCAAAGTCAAACGGCAAGAGACCCGGATCGTTCACCCTCTAGCTGTCTATTCCACTAGCGGGCAATTAAGGTGTACGGCATGCACCACTAATGTGAAGCATGCTTCCGCATGGGATGGACATATCGGCAGTAAAGCGCATAGGACTAATGTGACCCGACTAAAAGAGGAAGAGAGACGGAAGGAGGCGTGGAGAGAGGAGCAAAGAATCAAAGGCAAACGAAAGGCAAACGAGCAGGATCATGGTTCTGATGGCGAAGAAACCAAGAGACGCAAAGTTCAAGCTGGCATGAAGCAAACTGGCGCAGTCGACTCGAGTTCATTTCCCCTGAATTTTTTCAGTGATCCCTCACAAACCCCATTACCACCCATTTCTGACGACTCGGAAAATGAACAAGAGACGAAAAAGGTTCATCCTGTACCGACCGACCACGAAACTTCCGTGCTCGATCTCGAATGGGAGAGGTTTCAAAGGGATATGTTGAACAAACCCGACCGTCAAGAGACGTATGAACGAGCCACCATTTTTGCCGACCCTGTTATCGCATCCGATACGCAGGAAGGCTTCCCGTCGCAGTCCGGTGATACGGTACTGGCACATGCTGATGATGAAGACGAAAGACGGAGAAAGGATCAGGATGAGCGAGAGTTGATCATGGATCGATTATTGGATGAAGAAAGAGCGCAAGAAGAGGCCGATTTGAAGGTTGCCATGATGAAAGGAAGGTTGGAGGCTTTGAAGGAAAGAAGGGAGGCTTTGAAGACGACCAAGTCTCGTTCAGTTGTCTAATACAAACGTATATTCCGCAGAACGTGACAGCGATAACCGTCGAATTTGGTCATTTGCGGGTCGAAGTTTTTAGAATACTAGCTGATGATTTATTAGGTTAAGTCTGAATTCAAAAGCTTCTTGATGCGGCCTATTCTACGTCAGGTTCTAGAAGCTGGCATCAGCAGGATTTTCACCGAAATAGCCGCACCTTAAAAGCTTGTACACCAAGTTCAAGTCAAATCGCGAATAAAAACAATTCTATGTTCGTACAGCGCACTTACATTGGTACGTATATCTGTAACAATAAAGTGTAGTACTTCACAAGACGTGATAATTTAGACCAATCGAGGATAGGTTCCGAGCCCAAGGTGAAACATCACCTCTGCCGTGTCTCGGTATCATGCATACAGAATTTAGTTAGACCCGATCATCATTCTCAAGTAGGAATAAACATGTGGATTTTCATCATACGGACAGACTCACAGAGACTTCATAGATCTAGGTACAGCAAATGGAGAGTTGGTAGCAAGGTAACCGTGCTGTAAGCTCCCGATTCTTCTCATGTAGGAATAAACCAGCACGGTTACCTTGCCACCATTAGCTCTCCATTTGCTGTACCTAGATCTGATCGACTCGTATGAACTTTCTTCTGTCGGCTACAGGGCCTTATGCTAATCCGCACCGTCGATTGCTGTCCCCGTACTGCACTCCAGGGCTGCCATTTACTTACTTCAGTAACCAACTTTATCCCTCGGTCTGGCTACTGCATTGCTCGCCAGTTGCTCCGCCTGGGATTTCTCAATGGCTCCTTCTTCCTCCAACAACGGGGATAGGGAAAAGCGAAAGCGTTCCCGCGTTGCCCCGGAGCAACTCGTTCATTTAGAGCGTTTTTTTTCTGTAGACAGGAGCCCTACTGCCGCCAGGAGAAAAGAAATTAGTAACCTACTGGGTATGCAGGAGCGACAAACACAAATTTGGTTTCAAAATAGGTCAGTAACAGTGAGCTTATTACTTTGGATTTCATTCAGTACCCATGCGTTACATTATGCAGACGAGCGAAAGCTAAGGTCCAGGATGGTAAACACAAACGCCGGAGTGGTAGCGCGGAAACACTCCCCGACACTCCACCAGAGTTGTCCACAGGCTTCGAAGTTGATCTTCACCACTTGATTCATGAGGATGAACGTAAGCAAACAACTAGGGCTGCCTTTACAATTGTGGTTACACCTCTGTGTCTCGTAGCCGTTACCATAATTCCATGCACCGACCTGTCTATTGGTACATGGCGACGTATTGCCACCTCTGCTGGCAAACATGACTTAGTTGCATACATATGTGACCCGAAACGTTGCTTGACTTGGTTTATTTATTCAGCTGGATTTGGCTTCAAAATGGAAATCTCATTTGACATTATTGTCGAAACGGAATTTACCAATGCAGCGCCAGGTTCCGGACTCGCCTCTTTCCTACTTTCTCAGCCCCCGACTTTTTTCCTCGAGGAAGTTCCCGCTCCTGGTGATGGCTCTCGTTATTGGAAACGATGTGCCGATTGGACCGAGGGGCACCAGGCTAGCAAAGTGCTGCGGCATAATCTGATTGGTTCCGCTGTACAATTGGCCCATGTCCTACGTAACCTGCATGCAAGCACTCCAAGTTCTGACATCCCAATCACCCTCCATTGTCCATCTTACCAGGACGTTACAGAACTTCCTCTCATTACCATGGAGGTGCCTCAGCCCCCAATGGTGAGTTTGAGTGGATCAGGATTTCATGCCCAACATACTACAGACATGTTGGGTCCAAATGATCACCTTGACTGTCACACGAAGGCTTGTTCTGACCATGTCATTATCCCTCACTCGCCCGTCATCAACGAGCCTTGCTTTGCCTCCATTAACGACGACTCCCTACAATCCTCCCCACCCTCCTCCTTTCTCCCTTCGTCGTACTCACAGTTTTCGGGCCGCCGATTGCAATCCCCGTCGGACTATGCGCCTCCCGCGTTCTCTAGTTATATTGGACATGACGCGCAGTTTACTTCGTCTCCGCACCTGCCGCTCAACGATTATGATACTCTTGCAACTACGCATGGGCTTGCCCCACGGCCATACTCCGCCCAGCCTGTACCACGCACATTTTATGGAAACGAAACAAGATCACTAATATACCAAGCAGATGGATTACGTCGCCATTCGTCGGCCAATCTTTCGCGGCAGTACGGTAGTACTCCTTCGCCCCCGCTGTTGACAACACCTTATCATCCCCCACCAGCGGGTTGCATGTCCAGGGTGACTTCAAACTCAGCTATCCCCCCCATCATCTCGACACTAGTTTGTGATTCTGATGATGAATTGAATCTTTAAAACGAACCATTCATTTTGCTTTCCAGTTTCTCCTCTTATATTTGTCTTCTAATGCTTCGATACCCTATCTCACAACTATTCACAACTATTCGCAACTATTCATTAGGCTATATGTCGCCTTTGCGTTCTTATCATTGTTTATAGAACTACCTTGCGTCATTATTCGTTTAATATTTGTATGTTATTTACACGGGCGTTGGGGAGTATTGGATATATGCTTGGTGATGCACCGACCATACCTTAACGAAAAATCCCACACCGGACTTTGACCAAA
>QLPE01004232.1:0-26491 GCA_003314125.1 Hygrophorus russula | reverse complement strand
CCTTTGATGTAACTGGCAATGAACCTGTTCATATTGGGCCACCAATAATTCCTTGAGACCATTTCGGTAGTCTTCCATCGGCCAGGGTGGCCAGCAACGGGAGTGTCATGGTGAAGATGGAGGATCTTTCGTCGGAGTTCTTTGTGGTCAGGAACGTAGACTTTGCCTCGGAAGAGGATGAGATCCTGTTCTTCAGACCATTCAGCAGCGTGAAGGTTCTTGGTAGACGAGTTGTGGAGCTCCTGTACTGCTTTGACAACAGACTCATCAGATATTTTCGCGTTACGGATAGATTTTAGTAGGTCCTTCTCTTCTGAGTGAATCAAGATGTGACCTCTGTTCATCACGCGGACTTCAAAGAATTCAGGTTTAAGAAGGGTAAGATTGGAATTGTCTTCTTCCCCCTTGTCATGGTCTGAACGTCTCGAGAGGAGGTCAGGTTTAGTAGAGGTGGTGCCAGTGTGATGTTTAAGAATGAAATTGAAGCGGGATAAATAAAGCGACCATCGTGCATGGCGGCAATTGAGCTTCTTGGAGGTCATGAAATAAAGTAAATTGCAATGGTCCGTGAGGATTTCGACTTGGTGTGAAGTGCCCTCAAGATAGTGCCACCATTCTTCCAAACAGCGCATAATCGAGAGCATCTCGCAGTCGTGGACATCATAATTGCGTTCTACTTCATTCAGTGACTTTGACAAATAAGCACAAGGATACCACTTATCGTTCTCAAGCATACTGAGTACACCACCAGTGGCGTAGCCAGAGGAGTCGGCTTCGATCCAGAGGGGCTTGGATGGGTCCAGATAATGGAGGATCGGTTCTGAAGTGAATCGACTCTTGAGATCGTCGAAGGCTTGTTGATGGATTTCGGTCCATTTCCATTCAGCATCTTTCTTGGTGAGAGCGTGAAGGGGAGTTGCGACCTTAGCGAAGTCTTTGACAAAGCGGCGATAGAAGTTTGCAAAGCCAAGAAAGGATTGGAGTTCCTTCAACTTTCTGGGAATGGGCCACTTTAATACGCCTTCGACCTTCTTGGGATCCATTTTGACGCCTTTTTCAGAGATGATGAGGCTGAGGTATTTGATTTCCGACTGCTCGAATTGGCACTTCTGAGGTTTGAGGAACAAATTGTTGTCTTTGAGGATTTGGAGAACATTCCTAGTGATCCTTCGGTTTTCCTCGATGTTGGTGGTATGGATGATGATGTCGTCCATGTAACACTTGACATTGTCGAGTTGTCCCAGCAATGCATTCATCATTGCTTGGAACGTGGCGGGGGAGTTGGTTAGACCGAAGAACATCACGTTGGGTTCAAAGCTGCCATAGTTGGTTTTGAAGGCGGCTTTCCATTGGTCTTCTTCTTTGATGAGGACGTTGTTGTAGCCCCATCGCAGATCTAACTTGGTGAAGACCTTTGATCCTCGGGGACTGTCAACGAGTTCGGATATTAAGGGGAGGGGGTAGTTGTTTTTGATAGTGTGAGAGTTAAGGTAGTGATAGTCTTGACAGGGGCGGTGACTGGCGCTATCCGCTTTGGGGATGAAGAAGAAGGGTGAGGTTTGAGGAGATTTTGACGGGCGGATGTATCCTTTCCTCAGATTGGTTGCCAAGAACTCTTTCAGTTCTTCATCCTCTTGTGGAGAGAGCTGGTAGGTTTTCAAATTCTGGGGAACGAAGGAGTCGTCGAGCTCGATGGCATGATCCCATTTTTTACTTTTGGGGAAGTGTTCTGAAGCAGTTTCGTCGAAGACGTCCAGGAAGTCCTTGTAATGATCAGGGACAAGGTCTTCCCAGGGAACAGTTGTCTTCTGGGGATTGATTTGTTGTTGACGAATGTAGTAGTTGCGATTAGACTTCGGTCTTGGGTAATCGTCGACTTCTAGGGCTTCGGTAGGTAAATGCTTTGCTATGGTTTCAACGGCTTCGGCATGATTGATTTTGAACTCAAGGATTTCATCGTTCATGGGATTGGCGAAGAAGATGTGTTCGTAGGAGGGAATAGGTTCTTGTTCCTCTTCGAACCACATCCATTTGATTTCTTCACCAGGGATGTACCAGTCCTTGGGATTTTCTTCTTTGGTGGAGTCCCATTCGAGGACGGATTCGGGGTAGGGGCGACATTTGAGTGCAGCTTCCTTTCTAGCGACACGAATATTGTGGCTGCAAGATATGGGGCACCGATCCATGACTATTTTGCCAGTTGACCAGTCGATGGATGGGTTGTGTTCCTTTAGCCAGGTCATTCCTATGATTGCTTTGGAGGACCCTATGTTGGTCACAAAGAAGGTTGTGCGCTCTTTGTGGTCTTGATACGTCATGAGGAGGTCAACAGAGTGCGTGATCGCGCCGTGCTCGTTTTGGGTGCCATTGGCATTGAAGACTGGAATGGATCTAACAAGCCTCTTCTTGGCGAGGTGTTGTTGTTCAACAAAATCTGAGTCTATGAACAGGCCAGTGGCACCAGAGTCTAAGAGCGCAGTGATATTAAATTTTCTGTGGGTGTCAACTGTCATGAGGCCGATATTGATGTGAAGAGAGTTTTTGGGGTTGGAGGAGCAAATGAGATGTCATTGGGGAGGGAAAGGGGATTCTTCTGTTTGTTCGCTTGCATCAGTTTTGGTAGGGTTCGCCGGCGAAGGAGTTGTGACATTATAAACTAGGGTATCTACAATGCGCAGGTCAGGTGCTACCGGTTCTGATACAATTACATCTTCAGGTGACTCAGCTGCAAACTCATTGGTCACTTGCAGGAAAAATCCTCTTCATCCACAAATTGTTCCTCTTCCACCATTTCGTCGACTTGACGCTCATCCATCATGTCCTCTAGGTCCTCTATCGTCATTTCCCGTATGTTGACATTGGGACATTCGCGAGTGAAGTGTCTGGGTTGATTGCACTTCTAGCAAACTCCTTTCTGCCCTGCTGCGAACTGTTGTCGTTTCACAGTCTTATCAATGTCCATGGCGTCGGGGTCCTTGGCAGGGGGAGTTTGTTTAAATTGGGGCGGGGTAGACTTGTATTGGACTGTTGTTTTGGTCATGATGGGGCCTTTGCCTTTGAAGCCCGGAGGAGGGCCAGCGGGGGGGGGGGCATAGACATTCATCGGCCTGTTGACCGTGATGTTGGGTTTGTAGAAGGGTGTGGTGGAGGGGCGAAAGCTAGTTCCAGGGTTTCGCCAGTTCAGTAGGCGGCGTTCCTCGTCATTGGCTCGTTGGCGGTTGTCGACTAGGATAATCTTGTCTTTCCAGGCTCTGAGTGAAGCCGGAAGGTTTTCGTAGCCGTTGATCCGCTCGATGATCCAGCATTGGGTTGCTGCCTTCAAGTAGACGATGAGGCCGATCTCGTTGATGCCAGACTTGTCTTCGTAGGCCTCGAAGTCAGTGATCATCTCAGCAGCTTCACGAGTGCCCTGGAAAATGGTGGTGAGGAAGAAGCAGGCCTTTTCTTCTTCGTCGCATTCGCCGAAGCGCTCGAGCAAAGCTTCTTCGAAATGGGTGTAGGAGGTGAAGGGGAAGCGGGTCTCCTTTCTATTGGCTTCATGAATCTTGTCAAGGTATGCCTTCGCCCAGGGGCCGGCGTTGCCGCTGCGCATATAGGAGAGGGCGAAGTTGATTTTTTTCTCATAGTCATCGAAGACCGTACCTTGTGATTGGTGATAGACGAAGAGTTGGTTTAGAAAGTCTCTTGTCTTGGAGACTTTCCCATCGAAGACATCGGGAGGATTTGCTTTGTATTTTTCCGCTTCTTTAGTCGGTTTGGTAGGGGTTTTAAGGGCATTTAGCTGAGTCGTCAGCTGCGTAATCTGGTTCTGGAGGTTGGCAATGGAGTCGTTAAGAGACATGTTGTGTTCGATAGAGAACCTAGTTGACTCCCGTTGTATAGCGAGGATTCATTCGAGATCTTGAAGAGACAGAGGTTCTTCGGGAGTGGGAGGAGTTGGGGGAGTCGACGAGGTGTTCGGGGTTGACAGTTTGGAAGGGGTTGGGGGTGGGGCCTGCGAGGTATTGGTCTATGAATTCTTCAGCGTTGACGTAGGTCGCTGAAGAGTTGGGGGAACGGCGAAGGGCAATTTGTGCTGCTGGATAAGGGGAACTGCGTTGTCTACGGCGAGTTCTCAGGGGAGGGGAAGTGGGGACAGGAAGTAATTCAATGAGGGGTTCAGGGGATTCGTGGAGGATAGGCGGGGACATGAAATGGTTGGGGCTTGGTGTACCGGGGTGGTAAGAAGGTGAAGAAGGGATAAGAATAGGTGTGCAGGCACAGAGCGGTAAACATGTGTTGATGGGAATGAGTAATAGCCCGAAGGCTTGGGATATAGATAAGATAAATGATAAGATAAGATAAGAGGAAAGATAAAGGGAAAAAGGAAAGAAAAGGAATAAAGAGGAAAGAAAAGGAATAAAGAGGATGTGCCATGACACGAAGTGACTCACTTCTGAGCCAATGCTAGCCACTGTAGTGGCTAATTCAGCAGCTCTAACGCTGCTGATAGGCATGGGGACCATGATCTCGCAAGGCGAGACTGGGGCAGACCCAAATGGGCCAGGGCTGTTTCCTGCCATGTTGGGGGGTATCTAGTTTTTTTGTAGATTATATATATATGTAGTCCGAGGTGATAATGAAATGAGCTAAGAGTCAAAGAGGGTGTGAAATGAGGGTGTGTGAGAATGTGCGAGATCTGTGTCAATTGAGTACTGAACTCAAAAAAGTGTAAGGAGGGTGGTATTTAAGTGGTTAATACCAGTCCCTTATGCCTTGCTCACAATCTGAGTATTCAAATAACTATATTTGACACAGACTGTGTGAGCAGTTGGCAGTGGGATGATATATGTCATTCCCACACCCACGGCTGCGCAGCTACACATGCGGCTTTCTATTTACAAGTATTTATGCTATATACTACTATATTAGGAAATCGCCCATGTGGCAAGTGGCATAAGGCCTTGGACCAGCGGCACTGGTGCTTTTAGATGGCGCATAAGAGGGGGACCTCTTACAATCCATGTGTAGGATCATTGTACACCCACCAAAGGAACAATCACTCAATGTTGCCTGAATTCTTTCAATAAGTGATAACAAATAGCATAGGTAGTTGAAAACTTACTATATCGCATAGAAGGTCTAGGACCTTCTTGCACATGTCCGTTTGCTCCTCATAGGAAGCACCCTCCTGGGTGGCCTTGAAAAAAGGGTGGAATTCTCCAGATGGAACTGTGTGATTGCTGTCATTGTGATGGCTGGCTGCAAACCAGGCAATGTCACTGGCCAGGAATCAAGCCTGGTGTCTTGTGAATGCACCACAGGAATTTGAAAGTATCCCCAGCCTTCGTTGAAGATCAAAAAGACCAAGCAGGTTAAACTGAAGACTCTTGAAGGGAAAGGGATTGTCAGTTACACAGGAAGGTGTTAGCAAGTTGACAGGAATTCCCTAGCCTGACCAAGGCATGGCATCATTGCAGACAGTGAGCTGGGTTGTGGTGGAGGGTAAAGGGCTGAGCATCAGGAAATTGGGAAAAAGCTGGTATGACCAGATATATATTATCAGAATATATCAGGTTGTTATTAGTTGGTATTTTCTTATATATGATTATCATTTATCACAATTCTGTTAATAAATTGTCAATCTATATCAATGATCTTAATTGTGATATCATATGATCATCTTGTATAATACTATATCAGTCTGGCAAGAGCTGATATATAAACATAGACAAATATTTAGCCACACACCCTTGGGTTGAACAAAATACAAAAGTTTGATCATGACCTTATTTTGAACCTTTATATAATTGTTAGACTTTGAGCAATAAGTAAATAATATGAATTGCAATAAGCTTGGAGTTAATATAACCAAATAAGTTATAAGATAAAAAGTAAAAGTACAAATCAAACTTGTAAACAAATAAAATAAAAATTCTAAGATTACATACAAATAAGTTATACTAGTATTGAGAATTTGATATATAGATAGAATAATAAGATAATAGGAAATTATAGATGTTTTTCTCTCTATGCTAATATTTATATAAATTATTATAAGTGATTATCATTGAATAACGGAATTATATTTATGTTACCATGACTATCATTCTGTTAGGCATGACATGTTCCTATCATTCTCACCTGCAGTTATCTAATCTGATCATGATGTCATCATACTGATGTGTAATGTTACAAATGATATTGCAGATCTAGCATTATAAAGTCTGATCCTTTTTGAGCCAATTTCCTGATGGCCCGAAAGCCATGTGCCTTGTGCCACAAGTTTCTAAAAATGGTAAGTCATGACTTAGCAGTTGAGCCCACTCACCTGACTTTGCCTGCCTCAAAAGTGGGTCTTTTATTGGTGTTGTATGCTGCCTGGATCAGTATCCAGTGCCTACAGGTCCAATATCCATGCTGTGAAGTTTTTCCGATGTCCCATGCACAGTGCCAGTCATCTAGGTTCACCTGTCTGGCACATCCACTGTTCATACCCTAATTCCCATGATCTCCTGCCTCTCCCATAGCTCAAAATCTACCTTCAATTCCCCACACTCTGCCAGTGCCGGTTACGCAGTATTCCAGGGTGTCAGTCACCTAGAATGATAAGGCTTTCCCACCTACCACATCCACCTCTCATACCCCAATTCCTATAGCCTCCTGCCTCTCTTGCACTTCAATTCCACTTCTAAACTCCCCCACTGTTACGACCCTGACTCTCAGCCACCCACCTCTGGACATACAGCACGTGCCCCTTCCCTTTCATATTCCCTTTATCATCTTATTCCCTTTCACCTTTCCTTATATCGTATCTCCGAGTACTCCGGTATGAGATGTTCCCATACGACTCTGCCAACACGGAGCACAACCCCTGGGTCACGCCCTGCATTGACCCCATCGCGGCCACTACCTCCCCCAATACTCTCCGGACCTCCGCCACCTCCCTCCTCAACCCCCTGATCTCCCTTAAGATCCTCTCCGGACCTTCACCTCTGCTCTCCGACCCGGACTCCACGACGCGCGCCTTGGACTTCCCGATGTTCCTTTGACACTTTTTCGGGGGAACGTCGCCCCAGTAACACGACACCTTGCCTCACGCGCATGGTTGGCACGTGAAGGCTTTGCTTGCCCTGTTTTGTAGGTCAGCTCCGGGAACGCTCCAAGATGTATTGATCCACTTACTCTTGCGGCTTGCACTCTGCACCGGACTTGGTGCAGGGGGTGCAAGGCCCCTTTCCCCTCGGATCCTTCTCGAGGACTTTGATCTCCGAGTCCTCGCCCGCCTTCCTCTTGCTCGACATCAACCCGGACCCCTTTGCCGACATCATGGCCAGTGTCTCCGTGGCCCTGGACTTCACCTTCTTCTTCCCCGCCTTCACTGCTTCCCTCCGTCTCCGCTCCGCCTCCACTGCCTCATCCTCCTTTTTCTTCTTCTCCACAGCCTCCTCTTCCTTCCTCTTCCTCGCTGCCACCTCCTCATCCTTCCTCTTCTTCTCCGCCACCGCTTTCCGCCTCTCTGTTGCGGCCTTCTCATCGGCGATCTGTTTCTGAACGATCTCCAGTTGCACCATAAGCACACTGAGAATCATGGACGACTCTTCACTGCCAGCCTCATCGGACGGACCTGGAGCTGGAGTTGGGCGCGTGGGGGTAGACATGGGTTTAAAAAGTTATTACTCGACCCATACAAGCACTCACCCTTTAAACCAACATTTCAAACTCCGATCAGATGAAACTCTGCAGGCTGTGCAAGCTTCTAGGGCCTCAAGGTTCGGCCCTAAAGGGGGGATACTGTTACGACCCTGACTCTCAGCCACCCACCTCCGGACATCATCGGACCTCCGGACTTACAGCACGTGCCCTTTCCCTTTCATATTCCCTTTATCATCTTATTCCCTTTCACCTTTCCTTATATCGTATCTCCGAGTACTCCGCACCTGTTCCTTGTTTATTGTCTCTTCTTAAACAATAGCTTATTGTTATTCATTACCATAGCTCCACATCTCTGGATATCGATAACAATAAGGCTTCTTAGTATAAAAGCTTGTATTATTTACTGTATGACCTCAGTTCGAATATCGATTATAGTTCCAAAACCTTCCATACTCTTAAGACTATAACCTTCCTTATAGTATATCTAGAACCTCTTCCTTAGCGCTAATCCCTTCGCTCCGAAATAGGAACACCTCCGAGTTAGGGCGTGGCGCAACACTGTAAGTTGAAGCCAAGTTCCTCCCTTCGCAAGACTACGTCCGATCCGTATCTCCGACCTCCGGTACCCTCTGCCAGCTTTGCGCCGATTCCGGACCCTCTTGCGATAGCCTCTGATAAGCTCCGGGTTTCCGGTTCTTAACACCCACACTCCTTCCCAGTTGTTTTTGTGTAACTTAACCTGTTCGCCACCTATCATCTCATCCACCTTTCTATACTGTCTTTCCACTTCCATCCTGCCCCTCCACTGCCTCCGGAACTGCTTTATCCACCACCTGCACTATTTTATAGGCATTGGGACAGTCCTGCCCTTGTTTTTCATGCCAGAGATAGAGTAAATGGCAAGGGCACAGATGTTGTCTCCTTAGACTAACAATCTCTCTTTTACCACACAATATAAGTTGTTTTTATTCATCTATAAGTGCTAATAATGAGAGCTACGAAAAGAACTACAATGTAATGGCCAGAATTGGGTGAGAAATCAAGCTCGTCATCGGGAACAATGAGTGCGGGGTGTTGCCACAGTGATGCATGTCACAGAAGGCCCTGACATTCCTGAACTGGCAGTCCATGTGCTTAGACATGCCCGAACAACCTTGTGAGGGTTTTTACTAAAGAACACTATGCTAGGGTTGGAGATATTGAGCTCGCTTTCGGCGGGTAAGGGATTTATAGGTAACCCCCTTACACTAAAAGGTGCAATTCGGCCTGGTCATGCCTTATTACTTAAGGTATAGTGTGGGAATATAAGGTGATTGTAATCGCAAACAAACAGGGCCTTATTAGTTCTTTTGCCCTCAGACTGCTCCATGGCTACCTTTATAGATGGCTCTTCTGGGACTGCATGGTCAAGATTCGCTAGTAATTCAACCCAGGGATCACACCCACACACTCCGCCCAGTAGTGATAGTGGGTCACAAGAGAGGAGGTCAACATCATTCAAGTTCTACCCTCACTCTGCACAACAAAATCCATCTAGAGCTGACTTCATCGTGACGCCCACACACTCACTGCCTATCCCTCCTAGCAGTGTCAGGCCTTCTCTGGAGATTGCAACAGAATCTCCAAGTCACCATGTGTTGGAACTGCGTGGAGAACAGTGGGGACAATATACAATGGAAAGAGTGAAAGGTTCTTCTATGGTAAATTTCCAGGTCGTTACTACAGTGCAGTACTCATTGATAGCATAGATATTTCATGGCATGGGCATGGAAGCTTTCGACATCAGATTTGGACTCGATAACAGGGTTGAGGTAAGTTATGGTAGCAACTACCTAGTGTTCTTCACTTAACTGCCACCTTTGGTTAGGTATGACTACTATGCAGGGACGTGGTGTCTCATTGTCCAGTTTCCTTCTGCGATCCATGAGAGGGGTGTGTCAGCCTTGTCGCACGAGATGGCTAAGGCCATGATTGTGTTAGAAGAGCAGCACCCCACAATTGCAACCCGTTGGAAGCTACATCACAACAAGGAGACTTGGTATGAGGACCAAAAGAATGGAGGCTCATTCATTGCAGATGTCACCTTCGATGTGGATGGCAAATCAGTCTTCCATGTTGAAGTATCATTTTCGCAGTCTTGGGAAAAGTTATTGGCCAAAGTGAAACGGATTTTGAAACTTGACAATACCCTTGGCATTTTGGTGGTGAACATTACTGAAGATCCTGCATGGGAATGCCCTTCGCAAGCCAGTATGCCAAGTGATTATATAGATAAAATGCACATGTGGCTACCCACTGTTACAACCTCTCAAGAATCCTGTCCATTCGGCAGCCTGAGTGTTAATGGACTCACATGGGCAAATGATATCGTGGTGGATGTTTATTACTTTTCTAAAGATCATGATGATCTGGTACTGGTGCGTTGTTTAACCCTAATATTAGTATTGTATCACTTATTGTGACGGTAGTCCCAGGCTCCGAGCCACTTACAGCCACAGGGTGCGATTTTGTTCCCTCAAATCGATGTGGATCTGCGAATGCTTTGGGAGACTGTTGTCAAAGATGTCATGACCATTCAGTTGGCAGTGAATGCTGAACTTCCCTTTCAATTTAGTTGGGATCTCATTCGAAAGAAGATCGCTGCTTCACTGGGTGAGATGGCCTATGATCACTATGCCACTTGGTATGGCTCAAGGAAAAGGAGGCTGGATGTTGAGGTGCTGGTTGTGGAGATAGCTGGCCCTACCAGTGGGCCAAGTCGAGAGAGGAGGCGCCCTTGTCACAGTAGAGATTAGTACTCAAGCTTGTGAGTTGTCGACATCAACCTAGGTCATCATGCATGCACATGAACACGTCCAGGTCATACAGCTTGTTGGCCTTTTTCTTCCATTTTCCTCTTCCCCCTCTTCCAGTTCTGGTCGAAGGCTGAGTGTAGCACACAGTTAATAAGAGCAAGTTAGTTCACACTGGCCAGGTGGCCACCTGAGCGGTTTTTTATCTACTGTCGCCACGTACGACCCAACCCTATCCTTAGTAACGTTCACGTTCGATACTATTAATATTAGCTGTCACTGTACAGGCCCTCTTCGAAGCATATCTAACTGCCTCCAACCCCATCCTGCTCCTCGCTGTAGCCAACTTCTTCTCAAGTTTCTGTAGCAGAACTTTAGATAAGCTAATCTAGCCCTTGCTGTTACAGCGGGCACGTACCAGCCGCGTCTCCTCGTTCTTGTATTGCTACAGAAGCAGTGTTAGCCTTGCATTAAAATGAAGTAATTGATGCACCTTGAAAGCTAGTGTATAGCTAGTCGTGGCTAAGGCTGCGTTAAATTCCTCAGTGGTTATGTATTAGCTAGCTCACTGTGTGAGGACGTTCTTCAGCCTTATCTGTAACAAGAAGATGTATTAGAACGTATATGTTTACGTGAAAAGGACCTACCTTTAACGGTTCTATTGCCTCGTTTGTCACAGCAGGTTCATGAAAAATTGGTCATTTCCAGGGATTTGTAATGGCCCCGTGGTGGAAAGTTGAGCCCAGGGGTTTCTGCCTTTGAGGCGAGCATTCGGCCCAGGGCTTTAGGAACAAATACAAAACATGTTGCTATGGTACATCATACAAGTACTAGTATACATTAATGCATGAAGTCACTAGTCCCCGGTGAGATCAATCACTTCGCGGGAAGGAGCAGCAAACAGTGATGAGTTATCTGGCCGACCTTGAAGTGGAGATTGCCATTGATATTGAATCACCCGTAAAATCTAGTGAATATATCGCTGCCAGATTAGCACAATGACAAAATAAAATAGAATGTGCATACCGGTTTGAGAGGTGTCAGGCTCGCACTGACATTTTGCTTGCTCTTAGATTGGGACTGGTTGTACTCGGTGGCCATCGCTGGCAGCGAATATTCTAGGATGGGAGCAGGTACCCAAACAGAATGTATGTCCTTGAGATTTGAGGTGCACTCTTGATTGCCAGCTCCAAGTTTCGTCATGAGTGTCGTCAATGCCTGAGTTGAGATGAGAACACAGTACAGCTTGAGGTTGTTTTCTGTTGACTTCAATTTTGATGACTGGATTCGAAGAACTGCAGATGATGGAACAAAGTCTAGCAGATGCGTGTCCTGGTCCGAGTCTGCAGATTGAGTGGCCAGTGAATGAACATTTGTACCCTAGACAATTTACAGGATGACATCAGCAAAAGAGCAGAAACCTGGTAAGGCCTTGCCTTGCCGCATTTGCAACCCTCGGTCACCCTGATACCCCTGTATATAGTTATATAAGGAAGACACCAGGCTGGGTGCTATCTGACAAGGTGCCGTGGTCCTGGTTAACGATTGCAACCTTTCACCAGTGTGCTCAGACGATTATAATCTATGTACCATGCCGTTGATTACATTGTAAGACAGTCGCCAGGCTATTTACACCCTTCACCAGAGGGATTGACAATATATATGGTACGCCCCACACTGGCCCTTTCATACAAGTCTCAAGCAGTATTTTCGGATGGTTATAACGTCCTATGTCAGTCTGATACAAGCCTTGCAAATTATCAACAATATTATGACATGTATAAAACCTTACAACACACCATACCCTTCCTTGTCAATCACATCATTGGGGCCATCTCCACCCTCAGCTCCAAGGTCCTCTTCCTCGTCCTCGTCTTCCTCGTCCTCTGATTCTTCATCCCCATCCTCCTCTGATCCCTCCCCCTGATCCCCCTCCCACATGCCCCCCTCATCTGCTTCCTCCTCATCGTGTTCTGCCTCTTTGTCTAAGGACATGACCTCTGCAAATCCAAGTCTTTTGCTTGCGTCGCATGTCGATCTGTGACCGACTCCACTGCCATGGAAACGCATCACCATATCCCTGTCAACAAACCTGCAAATTTGGTCAGTCAATATCATTTCCAGGGCTAGTACAACTCACATTCCAACATAGTAGTATACCCAGTCCAAATTGGATGGACATGCGATCGACGGTGGTAGTAAGTCTGCTGTTACGCCGTGAGTGAAAGCAGGGATAAGGTGGACACCTCTAATGACATGTTTTGGGTCCAGAAACCCAAATGCGTCGTCATTATCACTTGGGATGAAGCCAATTCGATGTAATCGCCTAGCAGCCCATCCAGCACAGTGATCAGTGTCATATCCGAACCACCTGACCCATAGAAATTCCATCTGGTGAGTTTCAGTTGATGCTGAGCGAGATCTGGTGTGACGGACATCTGCGTGGAAGATTCCTATGATCTGAGCATACCAATAGGGGTGGGCCATCTCATTGTCATCCTCATGGGACAAGACCATGACGTCTGCATGTGTGCGAGGATTGAGAGAGTCTTGAGCTCGCCGAACGTCGTAAGTCGTGTAATTTATTCAGATAACTTTGTGTCAGTATATGCGATTGTTGACTAAGACAACACCTCGTAGATCGTCTTCTGAGAACTCGGTTTCATCACCTTCATAGGATTGGCCAAGGAGTCGTCCAATAAGATGGCCTTTGAGGCGAGGAAGGAAGTCCTGAGTAAATATTAGATTACGGTGAGATTTACGAAGAAATATTGTTTACCTTGACTGCAGGATCATTCGTGTTCTTCCCCAGCCAGGTGGGGACATTCTCATAATGGCGCTTCGATTGGGAGATATAGTGGTGAACCTCAGGAGATGTGAATGGGAGTGGGTCGTTTTTGGAGAAGGCTAGTGACACAGTCTTTCCCTGTTCTGTGTCACCTGATTTACCTTTACCTTTCTGCTGTTTGTGTCTTATACCACGCAGGAGCCGCTCACGATGTTCATGTTTTGATATCTGGTGAGCATAAGTATTTTTGTTTGTCCGAGCAAAATATCGTTTTACACGTCGGTGCTCAAGTTCACCCTATGAAATATTTATTAGATTCAACATGGACGATACTAACCGAGCTCAAAAAGACTCACCACCTGGGTAGTATAAGAGTCAGTAGTACCAAACAACCGGATTGTCTTGACGTAGTCTGCGAGTGCATGCAATTTGTATGTGGAAAGATTGAATTTCTTGATTTTTGGCCCGCTAGTCAATGTTGGCCTGCCATGGCCTGCCAGTTGTGAGCCAGTTGATTTCCCTGCTTCTGCAGCCTTGCGTCGTCCACAGGCAGCTTCTTCTTCCCTTGGTAGCTCCTTGGTCACAAAAGCCGTGCACATCCTTGCAGTGAACTTTCATAAGTGTTGCCCCAGAGTTGTTGTGGCAGTGTTGAAATGCTTTAAGGTAGTATCTGTGTGCAAGCAAAGTTTTGCAAATGCATGCCATCTTGCAAGCTCGAATAGTAAGTCGAGGACCATCTCATTATGAGGAGCAGGTAATAGACCTTCAAAAACGGGCATTGCGCACTGAAACAGTCATGTAAGGAGTGCACAACAGAAAAGCCAGATCCCACTTGCCTGGAGTAGATCCTCGAAGTCACGGCCAGCGAGTTTCTTCATCGCAGAAGCGTTTCGATGGAATCAGCGAATTGTATCACAGCCAAATGTTGGAACCATCTGGAACCTGAGCCAAATAGTTACAGGCCAATTGTACGGTCAGCAACTTCAACGTACCTTGTATTCAGTTTTTGAACTGTATCCCCACCAGCTACAACTAAGATCCTGATCAAATGAGTAAAGGTTGCTTTCCATACACGTAACTCGAACTTGTGGAGCAGGTCCACCACAAACATGGTAAAATAGTTGAATCCAAATGGCAACAGCCATTTTGTGAAGGCGTTCTGGGATCAACCACTTAGTTAGTAGATAAATCGCAGCATGGGGCATACTTACACGAGTCGGAACATATGATTCAGCACTGAGAACATCCTCAACCCATTTATCACCGATAGGAGCCCCCTTTTCAAAAATCCAACCTCAGGTCATTTCAATCTTCTTCCAGTGAGCTTCATTGTCAATGCATTCCCTAGCTCGATGATGCTCATCACGCTTGTTCCCCATCTGATAGATCTCTGACTTCTCAGTCAGACATTGTGGACATGGACATTTCGCCAATGATTTGATTCCTGTGAGGAGAACTCTAAACCAAAGTCACAGTGAGTTCAAGTATTCGTCAATAATAACTCACTTCTCAGGATAATCAGCCAAATATGTGAAAAAACAAGGGAATACTCGTCTCGACACACCATCAGCACACACTATGACCATGCCATGCTCATATGCATGCATGAATTCATCGTCCAATAAAAGCTCCCAGATCGCATACATGAGCTCCCACTTGCAGTGCATCAGGACAGTGGCTGTGGCCGTCTTGTTGTATGTTTCTTGGTATGCATCTTGAAGTGTATCTGGGAGCTGAAAATACAGGTGAAATAGCACCTTTGCACATGAAAATGAGAACTTACTGAAGGGAAGTATGCGACATAGTGACAAGCCCCAGCTGTAGGCTTACCACGTGTATATTTTGATAGATTTCCTATTGACATGTAGAGTGGCCACAGTGAGGCTGTCCCAAAACTTGCAAGGTGTGTTGAATCCGACCACAGCATGATCGAGGCAACAACCCACTCCAAATTACAGTCAGGTTGTGTTGGACTGTCACGAAGCTCCTTGTCGGCCTGGAGGAATGCGTCGGAGGTGTACATTTTACCATACACACGTTCATCTGGCCCATCAGTCAGTCTCCACCATTGTTCGAAAGGTTTCATATGAAACTCCAGTGCTTGATCATCCTGGAATGCTGAGGAAATAACAGATGTCAGGCTACAGTGATACAAACCTTTTATCTTGAATTCAGGAGCCTCCTGCTCCGATTTTTTCTTAACGTGCTCACATGGTAGGTGGATCTTGACCAAAGATTCTTTCCAGCCATGAGTAGCTGAAAAAGGGGTGCCCGAACTTGGATCTGTATTGTATTTATCAAGACGAGTGGTCTCTCATGAGGCACTGAAATCTGTAAGGTCAGAAACCTTGAAATCTTCCTGTAGTAGCACATCCGCAACAAGGCGATCAAGGTCAGAAACTGATTTCATGCTTGATGAGCCATAGAACCAGTTAAGTAGGCGGTAGACAGTTGCATTGAGGAATGGTGCAAATGGATTTCCCTCTGACAAAATGAGGGGGGGACCAGCAGATCCATTCACTGAAGTTGTATCAGGAGTTGCGAAGGTTGGGGATTCACACAAGGTGTCTAGTGAGATAGCGTCTTCCGGATCAGTGGAGAGCCTGTGGTAATATATGTGGTATATCCCCATGTCATTTGGCAAGGTTTTGATTTGTTCATCTTCAGGCTCTGGGGTCTGAGGTTCTCGTGGCGGTGGTGGTGACTCCGAGGGTGGTCGTTGGGCATGGGTTGGACGACATGGACATTCAGGGATTTGAGAGAGACTAGGAAGGGGAGTTGCAGAATTTGGTAGGAAGTCTTCAAAGTGTTTTGGAAGTCGAGCTTGACATCCTGATCATGTTGGGGGGCCACGGGGGGGGGCTTGGTTTTCAAGCCTGCAAAACTTGAAGTTATAGCTCAATCTGATTGGGAGGCAGAAAACGATGAACCTGTGGTTGTGGTTGAGGCTCAGGATCAACATTGCCAGGTGCCATCATCACGATATCATCTGAGTCGTCCAATAAAGTCATCTTATCAATCATGCTGATATCCAAGTCTTAGCCTACCGTTACTCCCTCAGGCTGCAAGGGCTCTGCACTAGTAGTGAAACTTTTGTTGGTGAGCCCAATAATCCTACGGCGTGTTCGCTTGCCACGATCTAGCCTTTGTCCTAGTGGTGCATGCTTTCCAAGTACTGATCCTGTTCTCATACAGGCATTTTGGTACACTCAAAGGGCATGCTGGGTGATGAACTCACATTTACAATTGAAGCACCATTCACTGGCAGACACGAGAAGAATGAAGATAAAAAGCCACTTGCACATCGGATGGACTGTAGGCTCGGACTCAAAATCACATGTTATTAAAATGCCATAAGTATTCTATGGTGTCATACTCGTAACGTATCTCTCTCTCTCTCTTCTCCCCTCATTACCCTCACAATGGCTCATTCCACCAATGCTCAGCAAACACAGGCCCAGTCTCCTGCCGACCCAACTACAAGCCCTGAATCTGATATTGAATCAGGTCCGAATGTTCAAGTTGGTGACAAGCAATCGGCCACAGGTAATCTAATGGATAGCCTAACAAAAACAGGCCGAAAAAGCATCGCATGTGAGTTGTATATCCAGGTCAATATCTGTGCTGAGTTCTGTAATACCTCAGATCTGTTGACCCCGCTCTTGAGCCATACATCAAGGCTGCAAGGTGGATTGTACGCAGAATTGATCCCTTTATCAACATCACTACTATGTTTAATGTCAGCCTGAACATCGAGCTAGGTGGAAAGGAACAAGGATATTTTGAGAACATGTAAGTGATAGATATATGTGCAATATTATCATCACTTACTATGACGACTTACAGGGACGATCAAGATATCAACAACTATTTTACGACATATAGAAAAGTTCTTGCTTTAGTACCTGAGTTTGACCAACAAATGAATGAGATCATGAATAGCTCCACTGCCCTGTTGAATCTAACCTCAGTCGTAAGTTTCCCTTCCTGTAATTGCTTATGCTCACTCCAGTTATTAGATGTCCAAAACTGCGGGGAACACTCATTCAGATGACTCAGGCTCCATCCGCTATGCTTGTCCTCAATATATTATGGAAGACCTGAAGATACCACTTAAGCCCACTATCCCAAAGCAGCGTAACAAAGCTGATCGAGGCTTCAACCACCCTGTGCTAGCTGAACTGTTATGCCCATGCAGCTTCTTGGACACATACAAGGCAGACAAAGTCAGGTGAGTTATCTGTAATATATCTATTTGTCTAATCAGTGCTCACCTCCTTAAATGCTCCAATAGCGTGCTTGCAAAGATCGAGGATGGCTCCATGCCAATCCTGTCAGATGATTGGCCTGCCTTTTTGTATGAGGTAGACGTCTATGATCCTGAGGAGCTGGATAAAGGGCTTCTCTGAGGTACCTTCCTTCTCCAGGTAAGTTGGCTTAAATTTTCGTAACACATACTAATCAGACGGTGACAAATAGGTCTTCAAACACATTTTTACAGGTCCCTCAATGGTTCTAAGTCCACAGGCGTCCTCATTCTCCATGCATGCCTCAAACGCAAAGCTTCACCGCATGGAACGTGTAACGCCGGAAACAATCGCATATGCAGCTGTTCAAGCACATTTCGCCATTAGCACGCAGGAGGCTTGGGGAGTCGATGACAATGGCTTTAATTACAAGGAATTCTGGCACGCGATCATGGAGCTTTTCAGTGACCCAAAGGATGAATGGTGCATAGAAACGTTAGCATGGTGGAACCTGTAAGCACATTCTTGACCGGTTACTCATGCTGAGCTTAGGACCTTCTATAGCAAGGTATTCGGGTTTAGTCATCTCAAATGTAGCGCGGTCGAGAGTCACAACACTCTGGCACTGGAGAGAAAATCTGCTCGTGAAATGATGCTTGCCCAAAGGAAGGCCTGACATGTGCGTGCTGCAACAGCCAGGTCCACATCCCCCCCATCCCCATCCCCTTCATCCAATGTTTAACTCGCTCGCACATACTGTTGTCATGATGCTCTTGTTCTTAGTGCTTGTCGTCCATTGTTGTCCATGCTTCTGTGTTTTTGTGTTCCCGCTCTAATTCCCCGCTGTACTTAATGTGGTCACAATATAATGCAAGGTCAGGTTACTGTGATACAGTCTGGTAAGGCTCTACATATCCAGCCAAGCCCAGTAGGCGTCTATAAATGTCATAAACCTGACGAAGGTCGAGAGTGCAAGGAGAGTGAAGAGGAGAATAGTGGAGCTGGAAGGCTTAGGGGTGTTTGTGAGTGTTCCACGGTAATCCTGAGAGATCAAGCTGATCTCTACAGGTGTTTATTCAGAGCTTAAATAGTACAGGGCTCGAGGCAAACATGAGGTAGCGAGAGAATAATGCTATAGGTTGGATAAGAAGGAGAAAGATGATTGGAGGAAGGAAGAGTAAGAATAGATGCGCAGGCGTGGTGTGGTGAACATGTGGTGATGTGAATGAGTAATAGCCTGAAGGCTCGGGATATAGATAAGATAATGATAAGATAAGATAAGGGGAAAAGATAAGGGAAAAGGGAAAGAAAAGGAATAAAAGAGATGTGCCATGACAGGACTTGCATCTCTAATAACATACATGTCTATTCTCATATGCAAGGTAAATACAGAGATAGACAAAACTATTGACAACAAGAACAGGGAGCTAAAAACTGTGGAATGGCAGCATGACACATTAGAGAAAAATAAGGGACTACTCAATGGCATAGCTGCCATGGTACAAAACATGGATGATACCCTCAAGGCCTAGATGCCTCTCCAGCAATATATGGATAAGATTGCACTGTAACAGAGCAGTTAACATACCAACAGCTGGAAAAATAAATCACTGACCTCACAATGCAGATCAATAGCATAGAGGCCACCATCAGCAGACACCAGGCTAACGATGGCAAGAGCCCTATCATGTTCACACAGGTGATCATGTGCACACCTCTGCAGCATGAGGATGCTATTGCATGGGTGGCCATTGTCAGCAGGTAGGTCATTGTGCACTCAAACACAGGTGTCAGGGAAACCCAATGCGAAGGCCTCTCAAACACTATGAAACCCTTTGTAGTACCTCAGGGTACTTTGCAGTACTTTTGCACCCGCTTATGCCCCTTTATGGCACTCCCCATTGTCCATAGTACATTAACTCATCCCCCATTGTCCTCTTAAGTGCATTGTGATGGACTAGTATATATACTCAACCTGGTGAGGAGATCCCTTAGGTTTTTCTCTTTGGATCTTCCTCACCAGGTAAGACCCCCTTGTACTACTACCTCTTGCATATATACTTATCTTTGGATCTCCCTCACCAGCCCTGCAAAGTCACTTTGCACCACCACATGACACTTTCGCAGTACTGTCAAGGTCGCCCTTACAGCAGAAAGACCTCCCTTCAAGTACCAGGTGTGGATAAGGCACAATTCCACGCTTCATAGCATACCACAGCAGTTCGGACACCACCTCACCTACCTCCTCCTCCAAAAGCAGCTTCACAGACACCCCCTCATCAACAGAGACTCTACCAGCAATGGATCATGAAAGGATTGCCATGCTAGAGTCTGTGGTGACAAAGCAAAGTGAACAGATCCAAGCAACTAACACAGCACTGCAACAAATCTTGGTGAAACTAAACAACATCAAATTCCCAGCCCCAGCACCTTCCCAAGAAACCCCTTGTGCCCCCACACTGGCAAAAACCAAACAGACACGTTCATGCCTGAAGCCGAGTGCTCCAGATGACTTCGACAGTGATCATGCAAAAGGAAGAGCCTTCCTGAACTCGTGCAACCTATACATGGCCATCTGTGACTCGGACTTCCCAGACAATCAAACAAAGATCCACTGGATACTCTCCTACATGAAAACAGGACAGGCAGCCATTTTCGCAGATCACACCTTGCGACATGAGATAAAAACAGGAAACAACCGTTTCGCCATGTTTGCGACATTTTGCGACATATTCATCAATGACTTCTGCCCCGAAAACGAGTCCATGAATGCCCTGATGTGGCTCAAATTGGACAAGTACTTCCAAGGGCGAAGGAGCGTCGAGGAGTACATAGATGAGTTTGAAACACTCATCGACATCGCTAGCTACACAGATGAACTAGCCATAGTCATAAAATTCTGTCGAGGACTAAATACCTCCATCCAAGACAAGGTTGCAGAAGCAGGGAGAGACAGACCCGCAGACAACAACCCAGACGACTGGTATGAGGCAGCAAGATGATTAGACTGCAATCGCCTTGCCAATGAGGCTTTCCACTCTGCCTCATCTTGTTGAACAACAAACCACCCTGTGGCACCCCCTCTGTGAAACTTCCTTTCACTGTAAGGGCGACCTTGACAGCGCTGCAAAGTTCTTTAACTAAGGTGCGAAAGTAATTCGCAGGGCTGGTGAGGGAGATCCAAAGATAAATATATATGCAGGAGGTAGAGTACAAAGGGGGGCTTACCTGGTGAGGGAGATCCAAAGAGAAAAACCTAAGGGATCTCCTCACCAGGTAGCGTATATATACTAGTCCGTTACAATGCGCTTAAGAGGACAATGGAAGTGAGGTAATGTAATATGGACAATGGGAAGTGTCGTAAAGGGGCGTAGGCGGGTGTGAAGGTACTGCGAAGTGCCCTGAGGCACTGCGAAGGGTTTCGCAGTACTTGAAAGGCTTCGCAGCGGGGTTTCCCTGACATTCACAAGCTTTTGCAGCCAACCCTGCCCCACCGAAGCCTTCGCAACCACTGGCACAAGGAATACCAATGGACATCAACTCCTTCCATGTGAAACCAACCCCACAAAACTGCTACCGCTGTGGGAAACCAGGACATATCGCAAAAGAGTGCCCCCTCCACTACGACATTCACCACATGACCACAGAAGGAAAGAGACGACCTCCTGGAGAACCTATTGGCATCCAAAGACACAACATTGGAAGACAGTAAAAGCTCTCTGCAGACAGTGGTTGAGGTGTAAGGAGGGTGGTATTTGTGTGGCTAATACCAGTCCCTTATGCCTTGCTCACAATCTGAGTATTCAAATAACTATATTTGACACAGACTGTGTGAGCAGTTGGCAGTGGGATGATATATATATCATTCCCACGCCTGCGGCCATGCAGCTACATGCACAGCTTTCTATTTACAAGTATTTACACTATTTACTACTATATTAGGCAATCGCCCATGTGGCGAGTGACATAAGGCCTTGGACCAGCGGCGCTGGTGCTTTTAAATGGCACATAAGTGGGGGACCTCTTACACTTCCCCCCTTTTAAAAGGAAGAAGTTATTGACCTCATGGGTCGACAGCCATATCCAGGGATATGGGGGAATTGCTGCCGTAGGGCAGTGTGGCGTCGTTGACAGTCTCCTGTCGAGGGGGCAGCTCAAGGGCAGCATCATCTGCCTCGTGGAGCTTGCTGATGCGAGCTTGGCATGATTCCTCGCTGGAACTTTTGGACCCTGTGTCGTCTTCACAGTAATCTGCCCAACCGCGCTGGGTGGCTGACATGACGGCCAACCCATGGGCGGCAGGAGCGGGTGCAGGGCCTGCAGGGGCAACAGCAGTACGCTGTTTGTTTGACTTTTGTCCACTAGATGGCGGACTTCGAGCGCATCGCTTGGACGTGTTTGGCAGCATTACAGTGCTCTGTAACATGGGTAGTACTATACTACTACTAGGCATGGGGCCTGTGGGGGGTGCTTGTTGAGTGAAGGAACTATCAGCGTTACGCTGAGCATACAGATGGAACATGTCTGCATATGACTGTTGGGTCATGCCACACGTCCAGAGATGACAGATGATCTTGAGCTTGTCGAAGGGGGGACCAGTCCCTTTGAAAGCTCAGGGTGACCAGCTCAGCAGCTGAGCTTGCTCGACAGTCGAGCAGGCCTCCAGGACGTCTGGATGGAGGAGCGCACTTAACACAGCGTGCGTGAACAACTGATGCTCAGCTGAGCGTTTGCCTCCAGACAAGTCCTTAAGGAACTGCCAGATGGCAAGGTCAGAGACCTCATACTTTCCGTCTGCATTGAGGCAGATGGTGTAAGGGCGACCTTGACAGCGCTGCGAAGCGTGTAGCTTAAGAGCGAAAGTGATTCGCAGGGCTGGTGAGGGAGATCCAAAGTTAAATATATATAAGCAAGGGTAGTAGTACAAGGGGGCTTACCTGGTGAGGGAGATCCAAAGAGAAAAACCTAAGGGATCTCCTCACCAGGTTGAGTATATATACTAGTCTGTTACAATGCGCTTAGGAGGACAATGGGGGGTGAGGTAATGTACTATAGACAATGGGAGGTGTCGTAACGAGACGTAAAAGAATGCGAAAGTGCTGCGAAGTACCCTGAGGTACTTGCGAAGGATTTCGCAGTGTCGGGAAGGGGTTCGCACTGGGTTTCCCTGACAGATGGCACTGGGCAGCTGTTGGTTGCTGTGCAACACCTTCTCAATGTTGGTTTGGAGCAGCAGCCCGTCCCATTGTGGGAGCAGGATTCCACACTTAATAGCATAGTATACCACCTCATGTTGGAGGACTGACCGTTGATTGTACGGTATTTGGTACGCTTCCACAGCCTTGCTGTGGAATGCTAGCGAATCATGCCCAAACCGAGGCTCAGTGAACACGCCAGCCGACTTTCTGCTGAAGAAATCGACAGCTCGTAGCTTCGTTCCCTATAACGAATTCTCAACGGAGTGTTGATGATGACCTGGGGTCATCAGCAGCAGCATAAAGCCATGGTGTACACGTGGACGGGTGGGCGGACCAGCCTGTTGTTCCTTTTTAACAGGATGAACTCTAACTAAAGAGAATGGGCTGACTATTGCAGGCAGCGCAGCCTTGGCTGCATAGCTCGAGGGCTCCATAGCGCCCGAAGAGCTAGTAGCTGTATCAGCTAACGGGGGAAACTGTAGCGTAGCTACAGCATCGTTGATGTCCATATCCACATTGATGGGCTCAGCAGGCGCTTTGCCTTTACCCTTGTCTTGAGCTGAGACAGCCTTCTGTGATATCCTCGTGGATAGCGATGTTGACATCGAAGCAGCAAGCTGCTTGTCAAGGCCATCCATCTTGGCTGCGTCGAGCTGAATGCGCAGCTCACACACTCTTTATGGAGCGCATCATGCTCATTATGAAGCCGGTTGACTTCGTCAGCTTGATAAGCGGTCGCCTTGCGAACACCTTGTTCGTATAGTCATTGCACTGTTTGTCGTGCCACAGGGCCAACCGGCACTTCCAGTGTGTGAGCTCTTGCTCAATATGATCTATATCGTCGTGGAACGTCAATATGACATGTGCTGTGTATTCAAAACACAGTTTACATCCACTCACGTGGACAGGGACATGCAGCTGGTCATCAACTGCCATCTTCTTCATTGCAGTGCATCACAATAATGACTTCATGTCATAAGAGCCACTTGGCTTGTTTTTATGGGATGTTATCCCTTCACGTCTTGGCGGCGCCAGCGATGGCGACCGCGATGGAGAGCGGGGTGGGGTTTGTGACAACTCACGTCTCCCTGGACCCTTGTATGAGGGCCCAGTGAGCCATTCGTTCAGCCTATCCTCTGACATAAATGACAGAGCTAAAGGACATGATTATCTAACGTGTCTCTTATATTTAATTTTCAGTCAGCGACTGAATCATCACGTGATCATGAAACTGTAAAGTTTTTGCTAAGTCATGTCCCTCCTCCCCCTTTAATGGGGCAATACAGCATCACTGTAAGGGTGACCTTAAACAGCGCTGCGAAGTATTAGCTGAAAGTGAAAATGATTTGCAGGGCTGGTGAGGGAGATCCAAAGATAAATATATAAGCAAGAGGTAGTAGTACAAAGGGGCGTACCTGGTGAGGGAGATCCAAAGAGAAAAACCTAAGGGATCTCCTCACCAGGTTGAGTATATATACTAGTCCATCACAATGCGCTTGAGAGGACAATGGGAGGTGAGCTAATGTACTATAGACAATGGGAAGTGTTGTAAAGAGACATAAACGGATGTGAAAGTGCTGCGAAGTACCCTGAGGTACTTGTAAAGGATTTCACAGTGTTAGGAAGGGGTTTGCAATAGGTTTCCCTGACAATCACTGCATCATGGCTGGTTTATCGGCTTAATTGATGGGCAGCAGTGACACCCCAAAGCTCTAGATATCTGTCTAGGGCTTCCAAGTCTTTGACTTGTGTCAACGGCTCCCATTTGGCATCTCCATATGTCCAGTGGACATAGAACTCCAGCCGTGGCACCCACTGGTGATCAGTGATCTCCTCTACCAACCATTCTTGGTTGGCATCAGCGCCAAAGTCATAGTACTTAAGCGCTTCTCTTCCAGAGAAGAGCATGTTGTTGTTCGGCATGAACGGGTGCAGCAGGCTCTCATGGAACGTAGAGTGCATCCTGCGCTTCTCCAGCTCTGGAGGCAGCTTCAACGTATAGTTGGAATGAGCCTTATCATGGCTAATGACCTCATAGGGTCCTATGAACCGGGGCACCAACTTACAGGCATGTCCCAGGGGCAGCGACAAGTTCTTTGTTGACAGGTACACCTTAGACCCGACTGGGATGTTAGGCCCTTCACACTGACATTTGTTGGCGTGGTGAGTCTGGTGTATCTGGCTTGTGATGATAGTGTCGTGGGCTTCATCAACGTTCCATATTGCTGCCTCAGCAAATCACTTTACTCCTTCATATGGAGTATCAGCTGTCATGCTTGTGAGCATGACGGGCATCCATCCGTAGTTTAGCTCAAACAGAGCAAACCCGGTGGACCCATTGACAGCTGAGTTCATTGCAAACTCGACTGCAGGCAACTTTTGTTGCCAATCACTCTGGCGGTCGTTGACAAACATTCGCAGTATCTGTCCGGCAGAGCGTATTGACCGTTCCGTCATGCCATCCATCTTGGGATGGAATGATGTGGACATCAGTAGCTTTACACCCATTAATCGGTGTAATTCCTGCCAGAACTTGGCAGTGAATCGTGGGTCACAATCCAACACTATGGACTTAGGCAGCCCATGGAGCCATACTACCTCTTGGTAGAACAGTTCTGCAACTCCAGCCGAGTTGATATTGCTATGACATGGCAGCAGGTGTACCATGGACATTAGCCGACATATCATCACCATGATGAAGTTGAATCCCTTGCTGTCAGGCAGCGGGCCCATGAAGTCAACACCAATTGACTCCGGTGGGCTTCTGATTCGAAGCTTTTGTTGTTTGACAATGGCTGCAAGTGGCACAAAACATGACTGTGTCGCAGGCCATTGTGGACCACCAATACCATCATCTGATGTATTGCAGCGTCCTGTTGGGGCCTAAGTGACCAACTATTCGATGTGTGGCATCGATAATAATCTCAGCTACTCTGCAATTACCAAATTTAATGTCGGGCACACACATGACAATAGAGCATAGGTGGCTCTTTGTCTGGAGCAGCCCATCGGCTAGCCAGTAATTCGGATATGCTGGCAGAGCTGCTATCACTTTCGACAACAGCTTGTCCTGTTGATAGCTGGCTCTTATGTGAGCAACTATCTCACTAGCCTTCTCGATCTTGCTAGGCAAGTTTGTGTTGGGCAAGCGTGAGCTTGCTACTGTCAATGACGATGCTTCATCATAGGCTTGTCCTGATCAGCCATTCAGCAGCACAATTATTTGTTTGCAGGGTGCCTTTCGTGCAGCAGCTGCATGTATCTCATCATCAGGCGACTTTTCTGGAAACCCAGCCAGAACCTCCATTTTATGGAGCTCTGTCAAGTAATTGAACTGAGGATCAATTCACTTGTCTATGTTGACATATTGAACAGCTGGCTGTACTTTGCCAGGCTTATCGTTCATGTAGTAACACGATAATGCGTCCACCACCATTGGACTTGTCTGTCAGACATGTGCATCTTTGTTCGGAAGAACGTCAATGCCTTATGATCGGTAACGATCATAATCTCACAGCCAATGAGCTTGTCCTCCCATTTTATGAGAGCTTCAAGAATTGCTATCAATTCTTGTTCTCACGTATGGTAACTGCACTGCACAGGCATGAACTTCTTTGATAGAAATCCAGCTGGCCGAGCTGTATGCCAAGCTTCGCCTTGACCATAGAACGCACCGATGCCATTCACAGAGGCGTCGCAGACTACCCATATGGCAGCGGGGCTATTGGCATCTATAGGCTTCAGTATAGGCATCCGAGCGATCAATGACTTGATCAACTCAAAGCACTTGTTGTGCAACGCTGTCCACACAAAGGGGACATTGTCGCAGGC
>QLPE01004228.1:0-11687 GCA_003314125.1 Hygrophorus russula | reverse complement strand
CGCTCTCTCTTCACCCTGTCACGGTTCTGTCCGCAGTTAAAGCTGATCGCCCTCATTGAGCGCTGCGGGCGGGAACGTGGTATGAGGTCAGAGCCAACGCTCCTTCGTTTAGTCCCTGAAAAAGTGGAGTTTTCCAAATTACTCAGTAAATTATAAATTTGAAAACCATCATTTTTGGGACAAAGCACTTCCGCTAACACAAAAAGTATGAGGCAGCAGGTGATGGAACACGATTCCACTGATAGTACTCCAGCGACTCCACGTCGACGTTAGTAGCGGCCTCCGGTGCGCCATTTGAAATCTGGCAGGGTTCTAGCAGGGTTCTGGGTGCTGTTGACACTTCGCCGATCCCCTGTCTGCACTACATCATCCGCAGGGAGTAAGTGGATAAGAGCTGAGCGTACAAGGTTCCGAATGTAGAACTATCCGCATAGGACGGGTAAAGAATGTTTGCGACGGAAAAAAAGTACTTGCGTCATTGTCATGGTGTTCTCCGCTGCAATCGACAGCGGATATCTCTACATAATTACCAACGAGGGCCGAACGGCGATAAATACATATGCAGCCAGAGGTACAGTACCTTTTCACGGAGGAATCCACCATCGCGCTTCTGGGAATACCCGCTATGCGCCAGATGTTGAACGCCGCATGATGCAATGATCGATTAAACGCCTTGTGAGCTCGACTGGCACAGATCTACGAGGTACCGCTTAAATGAATGAGCTGTGGCGTTCTCATCGCTTGCCCCCAGGGCCGGTGTGTGATGAGGGCGTTCATTAGTTTGTCGTCATCATAGCAAGTACAGCGATAAGTCTCCTCCAGAACGTTGCATGTCCCAAACGTACCCAAAGTTTGCAAAGGAACGAATATTATATTCATGAAACCACCCGTCCTGAGGCTTAATGACCTGATAGAGAAAGTGAGTTTCTGTCTTTGCAAACTTGATGACAGGGACGAAAGGTCTTATCGTCCAATTGCAGGCGTATAAAAGAGGGTATTGTCAGCTGATCTTGTACGAAATGCAAAGGTCCTACTTTGCTCTGTCTTCCGGTCACCGACTTGGTACTATGACGACTCGGAACCGACCGCGAGCGTGACGATACTTGGATGACTTCGATCCCACCGGCCACAATATTCATGCATATTCAAGGGCAGAGAAGTCGTTGAATACTCACCGAGCTAAGAAGCTTGCCTCGACGCTTAAATGTATTCTGGCCTTGAGATTGGACCAACGTCCATTTTTACGAAATGCCGAAATTCGGAGCATACGAGTGGGGCAAAATGAACCTGTCAATGTCGGCCCCCGACATGATCGCACGCAAACAAAGGTCTGAGGATGAAGTTGAAACGACAAGTCGACATCAACGGAAGGCAACGGACCGTCACGGACCGCCGTGATTAAGGAGGATGTAGCTCTCCTGGTAGACCTGAAGAATTTCCTGAGTAAGAGAAGGATGGGGCTCACCCGACGGGTCAAACGCAAGTAATGCGGTTTTCATCTCAAAATGTCTAGATGTCCGTGACATTAAGAGTAATCGATGGCGAAGCTAGACATAAATAAGTATTAGCGAGATACCGTTGTACACGTCGACTCCTTCCAAACGAGAACTTGACGACAGAATACCAACCGTGCTAATCATCATCAGATTGGACCCTATCACAGGATTTGCAGTGAGAGAGAGTCACCACGAGTAATTAAACGTAGATATTGGTACACAAAAAAGGAATGTTTCAGTGGGCGCTGAACAGCAGAGCCCCTGATGCTGACTCCTAAATGGACACACTTGGCTTGGCTGCGACCATGATATAACAATTATGAATTTTACGAGACTCTTTGCTCATGTGGTATGGACGGATCGACTCGGAAGCTGATTCGGTTGTTCAAGTATCGGCTTGAAATGCCCGTTGTGAGATTCAAAAGAGAGACTATGTTTTGTTTATTTCTTTTACTCTTTTTTTTTTACTTTTTTACTTTTTTTCTTTTTGAAAAAAAAAAAAAAAAAAAAAAAAGTTATTGGTAGTTCAATACACATTTCGGATTGAGTTTTTAAAGCCTGTAGGGTTGAGCTGGTTAGTAGATTGTTATCAGGACAAGGACCGTTCTAAACGAGAAAAAAGAAGTTCAAATCGATTCCGGATCCATCTCTAGATTTGCCGCCATCTTCAAATCCTGAGCCAAGGCTGTGCTCATAAAACTTGAAGTGCAAAGGGGATCATGCCCCTGCTTTAATACTCAGTACTTCAAGTTCAAGCACCTTGTCAGGGCCGCTCCTTATTCTTCTCCACATCGGCCACTTCAGTGCGGTCTTGCTTTGCATTTTTGTTCCAGCTTTCTTTCCTTTCAGTTCTGGATCAAATATCTGGTGATCGCTGTCTCGTCTACGTACAGGAGCTCCAGCTTGTCTTCTTTCTTTCCTGTATAATTATCTAATCGTTTAATGGCCAATAAAACCCCAACGGACAGGAACGGCCTTCCCGGAACTCTGCAAAGAGGCAAAGCATGTTTACGATGCAGGTTAGTTCTAAGCGTCTAATCATAGCTTAGACTTTTGAGTTATTTATTTCGCTGGGCAGAAAGCGCAAGATGGTAACTTATGCCTCCTGACAATCCTACTAGACCTCTGATTCTTACTTTTACAGAGATGTGATGGAGCCAAACCTTCATGCCAGCAATGTAATCGTGCGAAGAAGGGGGATTTTTGCGAGTATGACGATGGGAAAGGCAAGACCAGGACTCAAATACTTCGGGAGAACGTAGCTCGGCTGGAACAAAGGGTTCGAGAGCTCGAAGACCCGGAATACACCTCCCCAGTCGTCACTTTGTATGATCCCCATGCCCATCGCTATTCCGAATCATCCACCTCATCCGTAGGGGGTTCTCCGGCCAGTAATTCGTTCTCTCACTCGCCTTTCCCATCGGGTAAGAACTTCCCAGCATATTGACCGCACAACAAAATAATTGATTCTTCAACCATAGAACCTGCTACTTCCCCTCATGGGTCCTGGGCTCATCTACCAGTGCGTCGTATTGCACTTTCCGGTGAAACTTTACTCATCTTCAAACAGGGCCTCGTTGCGTCGCCGTCTCCCGCTCCGTTCGGAGAAACATATCAGTTCGGGGAACCTCAGCTACCCTTCGAGCTTGCCCACATGTTGTAAGCCTCGAATCCCCTAAATTAGTTTCCCCCTTTTTCCTGACGTAAAACTCAGACTAGATCTTTTCGCGCCCCATCGTCGTCAATGCGGCTTGGAAATTCATATGGGGCGACTCAGGGATAGTCTTAGCCTTCCTTTGCCGAAGCAGCGCCATCCGGTCCTGATGAACGCTATATTTCTATGGTCGTGTTATATCTCTCGACCAGGTCCGCTTTGCCAGCACGAATCACATTATCTCGCGCGCACTCTTGAAGGCTTGAATGATGCTCTCAAACAATGTATCAAGGTTGTCGACATCGTGCAGGCTTCTTGTTTGCTATCGATGTATTTCCTCTGCAATGGCCGCAATTTGGAGGGTAGCTACCATGCCAGTGCTGCCGCTTCACTTGCTGTTCACTACGGATTGCATGGCGGTATCACAAACAAGGCGACTACTTGGGCCTCGGAATCTACTGACACCTTTAGACTTGAGCCTGCAAAGGACGCAATCGAGGAAGGCGAGAGGATTTTGGCGTTTTGGCAGGTATATAACCTGGATCGGTGTTGGTCTGTGGTATTGCACAAGCCCGCATCGATACCTGACAGCCGGAATGCTTTCAATTCCATCAACGCCCCGTGGCCACAGGCGTTGGAGGAGTATGAAGCTGTGAGTGATATTTATAAATGTCACACGCGTATCTGATCTGGAATATTCAATCAAGGGGTGTATCAATCGCGAACATGCATTTCAAACTATCCGGTCGTTCTTCAAAGATCAACCGTCGAATGTCCCTGTAGGGTTCTCGACACTGGCCCTGCGCGTCAAGGCCTCGGCGATCTTTGACCGTGCCAACCAACTGTCTACGAGTTGGGACCCCCGTGAGATAAACTTAGGTCTCCTAACGGTCTTTTGCTCATGTTTTCTGTCAAGGCATCCCTCCCTCTTGCGCATTCAGAGATGATGTTCAGACCTTGGAAAATACGATTGGACGCTTTCTATCGACGCTAATTCCTCCTCATCAGCTGGATTCAACCACACTCGATGACAGACATAGCCTCATCGTCACTCACACGTTGGTGCATGCTGCCATGATTCACCTACACTATCGCTTTAGCCAGGACAACCCCGTTTCATATGACAAGTGTCGACGATCAGCCCGAGCTTGTGTTGCTATCCTCAAACACATAGTTGAAACTGATTACAACTTCCTTGACCCTATCATCGGAGTATGGTCCTAATTTATCTCCACGATCTTTAACCCTGAAATCTGATGTGTATTTAGCCGTGTTGGACGTGTGTCGCGGAGACTTTAATCCGCGAACTGAACAGTATAGAGGCGTCATGGCCACTCATCAATAGTACTGATGTCCGTAATGACATCAGCAGTATCCTCTATGCCCTGACCAGCCTCAGTGCTCGATTTCCTGTCTTTGGTGAGTGGAGAAGTGTTGTATCATTTTTAATGCTAACTTGTACGAAAAAGGGTTTTCAGTAACAAAGATTCAGAAAAGGTTGGCAAATCTATAAGCGTCTGACAGGGCTCGGAACGGTCGAAGGGCTTTCATGTCCAATTCACGCACTGACAGTTGTTTTGCTGAGACTCTTTCTCGGACTCCGAACAATTTCGTTGTGGACCTCCGGACTTATTATGCTGGACGTTTGACTCTTCTACGGACCGATCCTTACTACGACTTTTATACGAGTCCGAACATTCTTGTTGTGGACTTGCGGACATGCTACGGTGATGTTGATCCTCTGATCACGATTTTTATGTTTGGAATTGGACTACTTGGACACTATTGGACAATTTGTGTGGACTCTGTTAGAGTATTGGACTTGACCTTGGACTTCAGATCGGACCTGTATGTATTTGCATTTACTTTGCCCTTATTGCTATATACGCCCACTCTAACGTATTTCGAACGTCTATATTCTGTCGCAATGTCTTTACGTACGTAGTGCCTCCTAAAATTATATACACTGGTTATGACGTTCGCATCTACTAACTGCGAGTTGTAAAGCTACGGCTATGTGAAGGTGTGTGTGCATGCAGCCGCACTTAGCTCAAGTAGTACTTGTGACGTCAAAGTCAAATCGGGTAAGGTGCGTTCAATAGCAACCGCAAGGCTCCCTTACGTTTCTTTTGCAAGTGACTAACGTTGGCTAACCTAGAAATTGGTTCCAAGAGCTGAAAGCAACAAGTCTGCAGTCTCTGAGTACTTAAATTTTTGGGAGTGTACCCATGGCTACCCCAGATGACATTCATTCCCGGAGTCGAGCTGGGAGTCGTCCAGCATCGGCCATAGACGTTCCATTACGTCGTACGGATCTGGAAGCTTTCTCGTTTTATGAGAACGTCCACGACTTCGTAGGTTCGCCTGAACAGATCGGACGAGACGCCGCGCAAACACCCCAGACTCGTACTCGACTCCTTCCTGCCTTCGACCACGCTAGCAGCACATCCTCTAAGCCTGTTCTCGAGAACCATAGGGTTTCTTCCCCACGTCATGTCTCACGGCAAAGGGCGGGCACTATCACTTCGAGAGCCGAACATACAAACCTTTCCCGCCACACTCCTGGTTCTCAAACACCACGTCTGCATTCGTGGTCGCTCTTTAGTCAGTTAATGGAGAATGAAGGCCAGCTGAGGGCTTCAGGTTCCGAAAAATCGTCTGGTTATGTTACACCCTCCCATACCAGCCATACAAGTGTAACCGATCCCTTTCTTGATCCTCCTCACGAGGGTCATTCGCCATATCATAACGGACATACCGATTATTCCTCAGAGCATTACCGCGAGAGAGTTGCGTCGCCCGAAAATGTCGCCATTGACTATGACTCTGACAACTCTGACTCGGTTACGTTGGACAACCGAGCACCATCTCCCAGCATCCAGAAGCGTCGTTGGTTCTCTCTCAAACGTCTCCCTCCTGTACCAACTTTATACCGCAATGTTTTGAAATGCGGTATTGCCTATTTCATAGCATCTCTTTTCACATTTTCGCCATACCTTTCGGGATTTATATCCGATATCACTTCGTATGGCCCTGGGGCTGGCCGACCGTCTCCCTCAGGACATATGGTCGCAACTATGTGAGTATTCCGCCTCCCTTCCGCTGTTCTTTTCTCACATTGTTCTCCTCAGCGCCGTTTACTTCAATCCGGCTAAAACAATGGGCGGGATGGTCGAGGCAGATATTTTCTGCATGGTGGGGTTGCTTTATGCAGCCTTCGTATGCCTCAGTAGCATGTCAATGTTCTGGTGGCTCGATGTTAAACCTGGGTGGGAATGGCTAGCGGACGTATTGGTCATTCTTTGGATCGGGCTCAGTATGTCTGGTGTAGCGTGGATGAAGGTTTGGATGGCAAAGCCGTCCTTCAACACTGGTGAATTTATTTTCCTGCATGATCCAAGGGTTCACTTACACCCGTACGTCCAGCATGCAGCATGACGGCCATCATTCTATTCGTTGTGTAAGCTCTGACCTTCGTCTTCTCCGGTCAAATCTGAATGGATGCATAGTATCGTAAAGGAAGGCGGCGCAGAGACGCTCCTCCAAGTATCTTTAATCGTTCTCGTGGGGTCGGTTGTCTCCAATGCAGTATGCTACATCGTATGGCCCCAACGGGCGACATACAATCTTCAAGAAAACATGACAAAGACCCTCGACTCATTTTCCACACTCCTCCGGATGCTCACCAACACTTTTCTCTTGGAAGAACCATTGCACCAGCCCTGCTACCAAAAGCTAACTACGGCAGTCGAAAACCACCAAGCGAGTTTCACTAGTCTCAAGAAGAATCTATTAGAAGCTCACTCAGAGTGGTTTTACGGGGGCCCAACGACTCGCGATGGCTCAGCAAAAGCGTATGAAGATGCGGTGGATAGCCTCAACAGGCTCGCCCAGCATTTGAATGGACTGAGGAGTGGGACGAGACTACAGTATGAACTAACGAAAGCACATAGTGATGGCAAAGTTGTGCTGAAACATAGGACCACACCGGGAAAATTCCAGCACAATGGAGGGACACACAAGATTATTGACGTCGAATGTAAGGGTAAGGGGAGGTCGTCAGAGGGAAATTATGAAACAGAGGAGGAAGAAACGGCATTGTTACAAGAGGCCGCCGCAATGTTTGGTGACCTTGTAGATGATCTGGGACCGCCCCTCAAAGCTTTATCCGTATGTGACTTTTTAACTCGCTCGCTATTTGAGCCTCATCCTGTTCGGCATAGTCAACGTGCACGTCGAGCCTAAAACGACTTCGGGAGGCGTTCGTGCGACGTCACCGAACTAGTCACCAAGGCATCATTCAGCCACAACAGTTCCACGAATTGACGGATGGAATCGAAAGGGCCTTATTCAACTTCGAGAGCACGTCCAACCATGCTCTCCTGCGGTTGTATAGGAGGAACATCCTTTCTGTTGCGCCGTCCCGCTCTTCAGTGTATTCAGCGGGCGAAGATGTTGTTCTCGCCGGGAGCGACAACGAACATGTGTTTTTGGTGTACTTGTGCGTCCCTAGGTACACTAACTCTACGTTGATTGAGGTTAATCGCTCATTCTAGCTTTATCTTCACACTGCAAGAATTCTCTCATGAACTAGTGTCACTCGTAGATGCTATGAGCAGGATATATGCGATCGAACAGGAGCGAGCGAATCATTCTGGACGGTGGGATCGAATATTCTCTGGTTTCAGTTGCATGTGGACAAGAGTCAAAACACAAACAACAAATCAACCGAAGCCTCCGGGGCTACGGCGGAGTTTATGTATGCCTTAGGAGTACGCTTCTCTTCGCTACAGGCTAACACCATCAACAGCATTTATTATCCCTCAGAACCGTCACATTCCAACCTTCTTCCCGAAGATCCGGCCCCATGCTCCTAACACCATCCAAACACCACCACGATCAAAGCTGACGTTCATCGGACGAATAAAGCAATCCTTATGGACCATTGGCGCAAGATTGAAGGAACGGGATCTAAAATATGCAATCAAAGCTGGAATGGCAACAGGGGTACTGGCCGCACCTGCATTTTTTGACGCTACAAGGCCAGTTTTCACGGAATATAGAGGAGAATGGGCTTTGATCTCGGTGAGCATGGGTGGCTTTATTTGTATGGGGTTTAGTTTAACTATTGATTCGCGGATAGTTTTTCGTCGTCATCTCCCCTACCATCGGCGCAGTGGGTTTGAATCATACTCTTCGGGACACAGGTTTTAATCATCGGATGTGCAGACAAACTTCATGAGTGTTCACCGTGTCGTTGGAACCCTGTAAGCTATATCCATTTTCCATAGTAATATTCGTAGTCCAGTATGCTGATTCCTCCACGTAGACTAGGAGGGGGAGTAGCCGCTGGCATTTACTCGGCCTTTCCTGACAATGCAGTCGTCCTGTCCATCTTCGGGTTCTTCTTCTCATTGCCCTGTTTCTGGTACATCGTAGCCAAGCCAGAATACGCGACTTCTGGCAGGTTTGTACTGCTCACGTACAATCTGACGTGTCTTTTTTGGTACGTGTTGTCGAGTTGCGGCCGCCCTTGTCCTTACCTACCTGGCTCGTTCTTTAGCTACAATCTCCGGCAAATAGACGTCTCACCTCTCCATGTGGCTGGCCACCGTATTGTTGCCGTTACGGTCGGTGTCGTGTGGGCGGCTCTCGTTTCCCGATTCTGGTGGCCGGCGGAGGCCAGACGTGAGCTCAGCAAGGCGCTTGGCGAGTTAAGTTGTTAGGCTCTCCTCTTTGACTAAAATGTTGACATTTTGAACCAGATTCTGTCTGAATGTCGGATGGTTATATACTCGATTGGTCGCTTCAAATTCATTTGGACCGGAAGCTCAAGAGTTACATGAGATGATTGATGATGATTCCAGGGAGGGAGCATCGTTGTTGCCTAAGCCAGCGACTACACGTCTCAACAACTCGATCCAAGAATTTATGGCAATGTGCGTGCGTCATCTCCAGTTTGACTTGTTAATTTATGTTCTATTTTGTAGGGAACTTCATCTTCAGATAAAACTCATCGAACTCCAAGGACTACTTGCTCAAGCGCAACACGAACCTCGGTTAAAGGGACCGTTTCCTGTGGAGCTCTATCGATCCATATTGACCAGCTTGCAGACGATTCTTGACAGATTGCATAGTATGCGTTGTGTTACGACGCGTGAAGAGTGGTTCGTGTTCCCTTTCATCTACAGCCTTTCATTTGGACTAACTTGAGTAGGTTCACAGCAAGTATCGCTACCATGTTTTTGCCAGAAAATACTCATTTGATTTATGACCAGGCGGTTCGCGAAGACTTTATTGTCCCTGTGAATAAAGAACGGCGCGAAATGGTCGGCAATATTATCCTTAGCTTCTCCACGCTTGCATCCGCATTCAGACTGAAGGCCCCACTGCCACCGTATCTCCCTCCTGCCGAGAAGGCCAGACAACGCTTGGTGCGCCTGCTCCGCCGTGATTCCCTGACCATTTTGTTTACGAAGGTTTTAGGTCGAAGCGATACGGAGACTTGACGTGGTGCGGAACCGGGACGCGAAAGGATCAAGACAGCTCCTTTTCTTTGCGTATGCTCTAACAATGAAAGGTGTCACGCAGGAACTCGATTATCTTGGTCGCACCCTTCAGGAAGCGTTTGGGGTGATTGGTCAGACACGGGAAGAATTTGAAGCATTATTTATTGCTCAGGAGGGGCGGACAGAGCGTTTGGTCTGATCGCAATATCTAGCACACACAATACGAGTATATCCAATTCCTAATAGTAATATGGATCCAACGCGTAACTATGGCTGGTGCAATTTTGAGTATAGGTACTATCTTAGACCCTGTGGTGTAGAACATGCTCAAGCTGAGGCCCAACGATAGGTTCTGCCTGAACTAGCCTCTGCACAACTGTTGAGACGTACGAGACTGGACCGATCGCCGTGGCACACTTTCGGTTTGCTCGGCTCTAGGACTTTAATGCATAACGGTGACAGTATCCTGCCAATTCGGGACCCAAGGGAAACGCAGAAACTCGCAGGGCAGAAACCTGAGCGCTAAGAGGCTCGAATATCTCCGGGCCGAAGCGATGCTGGGAGTGACATGAAACGATGAGAGGAACTTACGTGTAATACACGGTTTGCTCGTAAAAATACACTTGGTCTTCTCTATCTGTCAGATTGCTGAGGCCAGTTTTATTGATTGCATTTCTGAAACACATCAAATTTCTGTTTTTGTCAATGAAATAACACCCATCTTTGTGGTATCAATCCGAGAAAGCTTTAAATCGTCTAGGCTGTGCCTCAATGCAGAGAAGATCTTGACTTTGTCCCTCAGCTAGAACGGGTGGTCAAATGTTGTTTGATAAGTTGGAATCAGACTAACCTGATGACTGACAACTCTTCCTGATGTGCTAGGCATCACAAAAAAGAGGGTCTCATGAACAGATGATCCTATCACCGAACATCTGCAGTCAGTGAGGTTCATCAGTGATTGGTTGGTGAGACGTACCTGAGATCTGACTTACAGGGAACACCAGTTTGTACAGCTGGATCCCTATGGTCACTTCATTTGACTTTTTGGAGGCCACTCGGGGCATTATCGGTATAGCTAGCTAGCTTTGACAAGGCCTTTTCAACGATCCGCCATATACCTATGCCAACAAAACAGACAATCCGGGGACGATAACGAGCGACTTTGGCCAAGAACATCGGAACTGCAGCAATCATTTCAGAGGGGAAAAGTTCTGCCTGCTACAATGAAATGACAAGGACGAGCTATAGTTAGGTTACAAAATAATAATATTTTACTCACTTCTGCAGAAGGCCGATCGACTAAATTTGTCTGCAGTTGTGATTAAGAATTGCTTTCGTCAAAAATGTTTTGGTTGCCAACCAAGCCCAAGCCAAATCTTTCTGGCAAGCTAAAGTCTTCTGTTGGTGGAAGACGCTCAGGGGTAAATCCTACTCAGATGGATCAGTTAGTCAAAAATCCACGTAAAATAAAACAACATACCTGATTGATGTAGGCATGGCCAGAAATGGTTAGTCAAACCTGCAAAGTGGTGGCCAACCTGCGCAGACCGCTGTCCTGGACTTTTGAGGAAAGTTAAGTGAGAATTGCAAATGGTCAGAATGAACAAACTTGATTCCACAGAACATAACTGAAGTGGGAATGGTTAGCAAAGGAGTCTCAGATGGTTGTGTGTACAGTCACCATCAAGCTCACCCTTGGCAGCAGTTCGGAGAGGTGTCCGGAATCCCTTAGACCCCTTCTTATGTAACGTGAAAGGGGTCTAAGAGACGCTATTCGACAGGACTACTATGCCTATTAAGTCCAAATAAGGAGTAGTCAATTTCGAGCAACATCTCACTCACTCTCAAGATGATTGTTGTTCTCGTTTTCAAGATTACTTAGACAACCTCCCTGAGATATGTTTGAGATATATTCGGCATCCTCCCCGAGAGGAGATGGTATATATTCTATAGGCACCCCAATATGTTTGACAAGAATGTCTGCATTTCAAACAAACACCTTAGACTCTCTTTCTTTTTCTTCCAGAC
>QLPE01004224.1:0-27790 GCA_003314125.1 Hygrophorus russula | reverse complement strand
AGCTACCTTTCCCTATAGCTAATACAACACCTTTACTTCGTGTCCTCTCAGTCTGAGTCTTCCCATCACATCCCTTATTGTCAGTCCCTTTATGACACCTCCCATTGTCCATAGTACATTACCTCACCCTCCATTGTCCTCTTAAGCGCATTGTGACGGACTAGTATATATACTCAACCTGGTGAGGAGATCCCTTAGGTTTTTCTCTTTGGATCTCCCTCACCAGGTAAGACCCACTTGTACTTAGCACTTCTTCTATATATACTCACTTTGGATCTCCCTCACCAGCCCTGCGAATCACTTTTGCATTTTAGCTAAGGACTTTGCAGTGCTGTTAAGGTCGCCCTTACAGCAGAAAAACCTCAACTTCAAGTACCAGGTGTAGGCAAGGCACAATTCTGCGCTTCATAGCATTTCGCAGCGGTTCGGACACCGCCTCGCCCACCTCCTCCTCTGAAAACAGCTTCGCAGATACCCCCTCACCATCCGAGACTCTACCAGCAATGGATCAAGAAAGGATCGCTGCGCTGGAGTCCATGGTGACGAAGCAAAGCGAACAGATCCAAGCAACTAATACAGCATTACAACAAATCTTGGCCAAGCTAAACAACATCGATTTCCCAGCACCTTCCCAAGAAACCCCTCGCACCCCCACACCGGTGAAAATCGAACAGACATGTTTGTGCCTGAAGCCGAGCGCTCCAGACGACTTCAACGGCGATCGCGTGAAGGGAAGAGCCTTCCTAAACTCATGCAACCTATACATGGCCATTTGCAATTCGGACTTCCCAGACGATCAAACAAAGATCCACTGGGTACTCTCCAACATGAAAACAGGATGTGCAGCCATTTTCACAGACTGCACCCTGTGACACGAGATAAAAACAGGAAATGATCGCTTTGCCACGTTCGCAACATTTTGCGACATATTCATCAACAACTTCTGCCCCGAAAACGAGTCCACAAATGCCCTAATGCGGCTTGAATCGGACAAGTACTTCCAAGGGCAAAGGAGTGTCGAGGAATACATAGATGAGTTTGAAACACTCATCAACATTGCTGGCTACACAGATGAGCTGGCCATCGTCATAAAATTCCATTGAGGATTGAATACATCCATCCAAGACAAGGTTGCAGAAGCAGGGAGAGACAGACCCACAGACAATAAACCAGATGACTGGTATGAGGCAGCGAGATGATTGGACCACAATCGCCTTGCCAACGAGGCCTTCCACTCTGCCTCATCTCGTCGAACGAACCACCCTGTGGTACCCCCTCAGCAAAACTTCCTTTCGCGAGCTTTCGCAGCAAATCCTACCCCACCAAAACCCTTGCAATCATTGGCACAAGGGATACCAATGGATATCGACGCCTCCTGCACGAAACCAACCCCACAGAACTGCTACCGCTGTGGGAAACCGGGACACATTGCAAAGGAATGCCCCCTTCACTATGACATTCGCCACATGACCACAGAGGAAAGAGACGACCTCCTGGAGAACCTGTTGGCATCCAAAGATGCAGCATCGGAGGATTGCAAAAGCTCTCCGCAGACAGTGGTTGAGGATTTTTAACCCAGCAGCAGGTGAATAGCACGCCCCTGCTGTCTTCGCACAACAGATTTGCACCCCTACATGTATATAACATACCCGAAAATAAATGTGAATCAGTTCCTGCAAAAGATGTGCAAAATCCTCCCACTCCAGCCAACCCTCCTCCAAAAAATTCAAAACTTCGCAGACCCACCTCCGAGAAGCGCCTACCACACAAGTTCATCATCCCAACCACCCCTAGTGAACACTCGCTGACAGTAGACATCAAAATCGAATCAGCAGACAACGGAGTCCGAGTGCGAACTACCTCTCTGGTAGACTCCGGAGCCACAGGAATGTTCATTGACTCGGAATATGCTTGCACAAACAACATCACTATGTGACAATTGACTTGCCCCATCCCGGTGTTTAATGTTGATGGCACTGCAAACGAAGCCGGCATGATCCGTGAAATTGCAGATGTCATCCTTTGCTTCGATGGACATGCAGAACGAGCAACCTTTGCAGTCACCCAACTGGGAAAACAGTTGACAATCCTGGGATACACATGGCTTTGCCAGCATAACCCGGACATTGACTGGTCACGCAAAGAAGTTCGCATGACCTGCTGTCCCCACAATGCAACACCTGTCAGTCAAAACTACAAGACGAGCGAAAGCTAGAACGCATCGCAACAGCCCGAATTTGCGCATGCCGACTAGGAGAAATGCCTGCCCTAATCGAGGATGTAGACGACGACGAAGAGACCCCCCCCGGTATGCGAAACTCCTTCCAATTTGAACCCAACCCTTTCAGACTCCACCCGGATGACAATCATGACCAGGATGTAGAGATCGAAGAAGGAGATTGCATTTTCGCAGCCACTATCTACCCCCAGGATACAAACCTTTTCGTCAGAGCCACCTCCACTGTCTCAACTCGGTTAGCAGAAGCACATGCAAAGAACTCAGATGTAAAATCCTTTTGCGATATAGTCCCCAACCACCTCCACGATTTCGAAGACATCTTTAACAAAGGCTCGTTCGATAGCCTGCCAGAGCGAAGAAAATGGGACCACACGATTGAGCTAGATCGAGACCCAGAGCCCAGCTTCAGAAAGGTCTACCCCATGTCCTTGGAAGAGCAAGCCGAGATGGACGCTTTCCTCGAAGAAGCTCTCGCAACAGGTCACATCTGCCCTTCCAAGTCCCTTATTGGCACACCAGTCTTCTTCGTCAAGAAAAAGGATGGCAAGCTTCGTTTCGTACAAGACTACCGGGCACTGAACGCTATCACACGAAAAAATCGCTACCCCCTCCCCATCATTGACGACCTCATCCATCGACTCAAAGGCATGAAATACTTCACCAAACTCGATATACATTGGGGATACAACAATGTCCGTATCCGCAAAGGTGACGAATGGAAGGCAGTGTTTGGCACGAACCGCGGCCTCTTCGAACCTCTGGTGATGTATTTCGGACTAACCAACAGTCCTGCAACCTTCCAGACAATGATGAATGAGATCTTCCAGGATCTCATTACCCAAGGTATGGTCTCCATTTACCTAGACAACATCCTCATCTACACCAACACCCTGGAGGAACACCGACACATCACACAAACTGTCTTGGAACAAATGCGTGAACATAAGCTCTACCTATGCCCAGAAAAATGCGAATTCAAACAAACCCGCATCGAGTACCTTGGGGTTATCATCTCGCAAGACAAAGTGGAGATGGACCCAGTCAAAATCGCCGGAGTTGCAGAATGGCCTGCCCCAAGTAACAAGAAAGAGGTGCAGTCTTTCCTAGGCTTCACTAACTTCTACTGTCGCTTCATCGCAGACTTCTCGCACCATGCTTGCCCACTATTCAACCTCACCAAAAAGGATTCGCAGTTCTCCTGGACCACCCAAGAAGAAGACGCCTTTGCGAAACTCAAAGGAATCGTCACCTCAGCACCAGTCCTTATCCTCCCGGACCACGACCAGCCTTACCGCCTAGAAGCAGATGACTCAGGGGTCGCAACAGGTGCAGTACTCTCACAGCTCTCACTTGAGGATAACAAATACCACCCAGTCGCCTTCCTCTCAAAATCCCTCTCCCCAGTCGAGCGAAATTACGAAATACATGACCTGGAAATGCTGGTGATTATTTGCGTGCTAGAAGAATGGTGACACTACCTCGAGGGAGCCCATCACCCCATTGAGATACTGACAGACCACAAGAACCTCAAATACTTTCACACTGCGCAAAAGCTCAATCGCAGGCAAGCTAGGTGGTCACTGTATCTCTCCCGTTTCAACTTCACCCTCCAACACAGACCCAGACACTCCATGGGCAAGCCAGACGCCCTATCCTGCAGAGCAGACCATGGCTCTGGCCACGAAGATAACCAAAACCAGACCCTACTATCCCCAGAACTCTTTCGCATTCACACCCTTGCAGGTCTAAATGTTGAAGGGGAGGAGAAGGACATCCTCATGGACATCCGCCGCACCCTGCGAAACGGCGAATTGGAGCAACCTGTGGCCAAGGCAGCTCGCGAATTAGCAAAAGATCGCAAACGTGGGACAATTCACAGAACAGAATGGTCAATGCTAAACAACCTCCTCACCTTCATGGCAAGATTTATGTCCCTAATGACAAGGATCTCCGCCGCAGAATCGTCAAACAGCACCACGATTCACAAGTCGCTGGGCATCCAGGACACTTCAAAACGCTCGAACTCGTCTCGCGCAATTACTGGTGGCCCCAAATGTCCCACTACATTGGTATCTATGTCAAAACATGCAATCTGTGCAACCACACTAAAATACAACATTGCAAACCCACAGGTGAACTACATCCTACAGAGATACCAAAGGAAAGGTGGGACAGAATCAGCGTAGACTTCATTGTGGAGCTCCCAGACTCACATGGCTACGATGCAATCATGAACATAGTCGACTTCGCAAGTAAATGGGCACACTTCGCACCCACCCACACCACCATCACTGCAGAAGGAGCGGCGCGAATCTACTTCAGGGAAATCTGGAAGCACCATGGCCTACCACGAAGCATCACTTCCAATTGAGGCCCACAGTTCATCGCAGAATTCACCCACAAACTGTACAGGCTTCTCGGGATCAAGCTCATGACATCAACTGCCTACCATCCACAGACAGATGGACAAACTGAGTGCATCAACCAAGAACTAGAGCAGTACGTTCAACTCTTCACCAATGAATGACAGAATGACTGGGACGAACTCTTACCAATGGCCGAATTTGCGTACAACAACCACATCCACTCCTCCNCAGCAGACCCCCTTCATGCTAGATACAGAACGCAACCCACAAATGGGCTTTGAACCCAGTCAACCACCTTCGCACCTGGAATCCGTAAATGAGTTCAAGGATTGCATGTCAAAGGGCCTAGAAGAAGCAAGGGCAGCATTCGCGAAGGCACAGCAAGAATACAAACTATACTACGACCACCGCAGAGAACCCATGCCCGACTTCGCACCAGGAGACAAGGTCTGGTTGGATTCTAGCAACATTCGCACAACTCACCCCTCTGCGAAACTCAGCCATCGACGCCTGGGACCCTTTGAGATTGAGGCGAAAGTGGGACACGGCGCATATAAGCTCAAACTACTGGTCCCACTCCGACGCCTACACCCAGTATTCCCCGTAGTCAAACTCTCACTAGCCCCACCGGACCCTATCTCGGGGCGACACGCCTCGCCTCCCCCCCCTCCAGAGCTTGTTGATGGTGAAGAGGAATTTGTGGTCAAAGGAATCCCCTGGACAGCTGTATCTTCAACCGGAAACTCCAGTACCTCATCAAGTGGAAAGGCTACGGAATTGAACACAACAGCTGGGAACCCCACTCGCAAGTGTTCGCACCCGAAGCAGTCGCAGAGTTCTACAGGTTACACCCAGGTGCCCCTTGCTACATCCGCTCCTTGGCTTTCGAAAAAATCCCCTTCTCTCGTGCAGACATCTCTCCCTGGTGGCACTCCTCCCGCGTCGAGTCACCGCATACCTTAAAGGGGGGGTAAATGTCAGGGAAATCCCATTGCGAAGCCTTTTCAAGTACTGCGAAACCCTTCGCAGTGCCTCAGGGCACTTCACAGTACCTTCGCACCTGCTTACACCCCTTTATGACACTTCCCATTGTCCATAGTATATTACCTCACTTCCCATTGTCCTCTTAAGCGCATTGTGACGGACTAGTATATATACTTAACCTGGTGAGGAGATCCCTTAGGTTTTTCTCTTTGGATCTCCCTCACTAGGTAAGACCCACTTGTACTTAGCACTTCTTTTATATATACTCACTTTGGATCTCCCTCACCAGCCCTGCAAATCACTTTCGTGCCTTAGCTAAGGACTTTGCAGCGCTGTTAAGGTCGCCCTTACAGGTAGGGTTTGGAAGTGTCTGGGGATTGTCCTAGAGTATATAGGGAAAGGGAAAGAGGAGGAAGAGAGTTGCCATGATAAGATGAAGGTGATACAAATGGTTGGTGATTAGATAAGATAAGATGAGGAAAAGGAGAAGATAAAGAGAAAGAAATTGATAAGGCTGTCATGCCATGACAGGTTTCACATGGGATGATACAGAAAGAGGGAGGTTTCACACTGACTTTTTTTTCCCTATCAAATTCCCTGTAGTGCCACATACACCATGGGTCCAGAAAGACATACCCATTCCCCCTGGAATTTACAATGAAGTATGCAGCATAGTAAGAAGAAAACTCAATGCAGGAGTATACAAGCCATCCAATTCATCATACCAATCCCAATGGTTTTGCGTCATGAAGAAAGATAGAAAAGCACTCCGACTAGTCTATAGTCTAGAGCCGCTTAACAAAGTCACCATCCAACACTCTGGAGTTGTACCAATCCCTGAGCACCTTGCAGAACAGTTTGGAGGATGTGCATGTGGTGAAATGCTTGACCTATATGTTGGCTACGGCTCATAGCAGAATCTTTGCATGACTATACAACCTTTCAGACACCATATGGAGCACTTTGCCTCATTACTCTCCCTATGGGTTGGACAAATTCTGTGCCAATCTTCCATGACAACATCACCTTTATTCTTCAACCAGAAATACTGCACATCACCATCCCATATATTGATGACATGCCTATTAAAGGTCCCACATCGAATTACTGACAGGCTGATAGTTCCTTTGAAATAATTTTGCAGAACCCTGGCATTCACAGATTTGTATGGGAACATTTCCAGAATCTCAATTGCATTGTCCAATGAATGAAATATTATGGCAGAACATTCTCTGGTCCTAAACTATACCTCTGCATACCTGAAATACTAGTCCTAGGACATTGTTGCACAACTCAAGGATGCCTGCCAGACAAATCTCGTGTTATTGCCATCAAGAAATAGGGCCCTTGCAGGAATCTCTCAGAAGTTTGCGCATTCCTAGGCACTATTGGAATTTGTCATATCTTTATTCAAAATTTCACTTATCGTGCCGTATCTCTTATAATGCTAACGTGAAAAGATATGCCCTTTGAATATGGGCCTCAACAGCTCACTGCACAAGAAGACCTTAAAGCCACTCTCCTTAGCTCTCCTGCACTCTGTGCAATCAACTATACCTCCCCCACACCTGTTATTCTCACTGTTAACATATCCTATATAGCTATCAGGTTCCACCTTTGGTCCGTATTGCAGAAGGCGACAAATGGAAGACTGCTTTTCATACTCGCTATGGATCATATGAATGGTTAGTTGTCTCTGAAGGACTCACTAATGCTCCAGCAGCCTTTCAACATTTTATGAATGACATCTTCACTGACCTCCTGGATGTCTCAGTTACAGTTTACCTGGACAACATTCTCATCTACTCCAACGACCTCACGGAACACAAGAAAATAGTCCATGAAGTACTCCGACGGCTCCATGTAAATAAGCTGTATGCCTTTGCTAAGAAATTTTTCTTCCACACAGACATGGTTGAATATCTTGGATACATCCTCACCCCGACCAGACTCTCTGTGGACGAAGCTAAGGTTCAAGTCATTCAAGACTGGCCCGAACCCCAGAAGGTCAAGGACATCCAATCATTCCTCGGATTTGCCAATTTCTATCGACGGTTCATTTTCAATTACTCCTCCATCACCATTCCGCTTACCTGACTCACTCACAAGTCCACTACTTGGGACTTCTCCGAAGATTGCAAGAAAGCCTTTACCACTGCTCCGGTGTTAACGCATTGGGTTCCGGACCGGCAATTAGTTGTTGAGACTGATGCCTCCGACTATGCACTCACCACCATTCTCTCCATCTATACGGACGACGGTGAACTCTATCCCATTGCATTCCATTCCCAGACATTCCACTCCGCTGAATTGAACTATGACACTCATGATAAGGAACTTCTGGCCATTTTTGAAGCATTCAAAATCTGGCGACACTATTTAGAAGGCTCCGCTATTCTGGTGGACATTGTCAGGGAAACCCCATTGCAAAGCCCTTCCAAGCACTGCGAAACCCTTCGCAGTGCCTCAGGGTACTTCACAGTACCTTCGCACCCGCTTATGCCCCTTTACAACACTTCCCATTGTCCATAGTACACTACCTCACCCCCCATTGTCCTCTTAAGCGCATTGTGATGGACTAGTATGTATACTCAACCTGGTGAGGAGATCCCTTAGGTTTTTCTCTTTGGATCTCCCTCACCAGGTAAGACCCTCCTGTATTACCACTCTTCTCTATATATACTTACTTTGGATCTCCCTCACCAGCCCTGCGAATCACTTTCGCGCTTAGCTAAGCTATTTTGCAGCACTGTTTAAGGTCGCCCTTACAGCAGAAAAACCTCACTTCGAGTACCAGGTGTAGACAAGGCGCAATTCCATGCTTCATAGTATTTCGCAGTGGTTCAGACACTGCTTTGCCCACCTCCTCCTCTGAAAACTGCTTCGCAGACACTCCCTCACCATCCCAGACTCTATCAGCAATGGATCAGGAGAGGATCGCAGCACTAGAGTCCGTGGTGACGAAGCAAAGCGAACAGATCCAAGCCACCAACACAGCACTACAACAGATCTTGGCGAAACTAAACAACCTCGAATTCCCAGCCCCAGCACCTCCCCTTGAAACCTCTCGCGCCCCCACACCAGCGAAACATGATCAAACATGTTCGTGTCTGAAACTGAGTGCTCCAGACGACTTTGATGGTGACCGTGCGAAAGGAAGGGCTTTCCTGAATTCGTGCAACCTATACATGGCCATCTGCGACTCCGACTTCCCAGATGATCAAACAAGGATCCACTGGATGTTCTCCTACATGAAAACAGAATGGGCAGCCATTTTTGCAGATCGCACCTTGCGATACGAAATAAAAACAGAAAATGACCGTTTCGCCACGTTCGCGTCAACGATTTCTGCCCTGAAAACGAGTCCACGAACGCCCTGATGTGGCTCAAATCAGACAAGTACTTCCAAGGGCGAAGGAGCATCGAGGAATACATAGATGAGTTTGAAACACTCATCAACATTGCTGGCTACACAGATGAGCTGGCTATCGTCATAAAATTCCATTGAGGATTGAATACATCCATCCAAGACAAGGTTGCAGAAGCAGGGAGAGACAGACCCACAGACAATAAACCAGATGACTGGTATGAGGCAGCGAGATGATTGGACCGCAATCACCTTGCCAACGAGGCCTTCCACTCTGCCTCATCTCGTCGAACGAACCACCCTGTGGTACCCCCTCAGCAAAACTTCCTTTCGCGAGCTTTCGCAGCCAACCCTACCCCACCAAAACCCTTGCAATCATTGGCACAAGGGATACCAATGGATATCGACGCCTCCTGCACGAAACCAACCCCACAGAACTGCTACCGCTGTGGGAAACCAGGACACATCGCGAAAGAATGCCCCCTTCGCTACAACATCCGCCACATGACTACAGAGGAAAGAGATGACCTCCTGGAGAACCTTCTGGCATCGAAAGACGTGGCATTGGAGGATTGCGAAAACCCTCCACAGACAGTGGTTGAGGATTTTTAGCCCAGCAGCAGGTGAATAGCATGCCCCTGCTGTCTTCGCACAACAGATTCACACCCTTACATGTACATAACATACCTGAAAATGAATGCAAATCAGTTCCTGCAAAAGACGTGCAAAGTCCTCCCACTCCAGCCAACCCTCCCTTAAAAAACCCAAAACTTCACAGACCCACCTCCAAAAAACACCTGCCACACAAGTTCATCATTGCAACCACCCCTAGCGAACACTCGCTGACAGTAGACATCGAGATCGAATCAGCAGACAACGGAGTCCGAGTGCGAACTACCTCTCTAGTAGACTCTGGAGCCACAGGGATGTTCATCGACTCAACCTATGCTCACACAAACAACATCACTACGCGACAATTGACCTGCCCCATCCCGGTGTTTAACGTTGATGGCACTGCAAACAAAGCCGGCATGATCCGTGAAATTGCAGATGTCATCCTTTGCTTCGATGGACATGCAGAATGAGCAACTTTCGCAGTCACCCAACTGGGAAAACAGTTGACAATCCTGGGATACACATGGCTTTGCCAGCATAACCCAGACATTGACTGGTCTCGCAAAGAGGTTCACATGACCCGCTGCCCCCCACAATGCAACACCTGCCAGTCAAAACTATGAGACGAGCAAAAACTAGAATGCATCACAATGGCCCAGATTCGCGCATGCCGACTAGGAGAAATGCCTGCCCTAATCGAGGATGTAGACGACGAAACAGAGACCCCTCCCGGTATGCAAAACTCCTTCCAATTTGAACCCAACCCCTTCGGACTCCACCCAGATGACAATCATGACCAGGATGTAGAGATCAAAGAAGGAGATCGCATCTTTGCAGCCACCATCTACCCCCAGGATATAAAGCATTTCGTCAGAGCCACCTCCACTGTCTCAACTCGGTTAGCAGATCAGAAAGGTCTACCCCATGTCTTTGGAAGAGCAAGCCGAGATGGATGCCTTCCTCGAAGAAGCTCTCGCAACAGGTCACATCTGCCCTTCCAAGTCCCCCATTGGCGCATCAGTCTTCTTCGTCAAGAAAAAGGATGGCAAACTTCACTTCGTACAAGACTACCAAGCACTAAATGCCATCACGCGAAAAAAATCACTACCCCCTCCCCATCATTGACGACCTCATCCATCGACTCAAAGGCGCGAAATACTTCACCAAACAAGATATACAATGGGGATACAACAATGTCCGCATCCGCGAAGGTGACAAATGGAAGGCAGCGTTTTGCACGAACCGCGGCCTCTTCGAACCTCTGGTGATGTATTTCGGACTAACCAACAGTCCTGCAACCTTCCAGACAATGATGAATGAGATCTTCCAGGATCTCATTACCCAAGGTATGGTCTCTATTTACCTAGATGACATCCTCATCTACACCAACACCCTAGAAGAACATTGACGCATCACACGAACCGTTTTAGAACGAATGCGCAAACATAAACTCTACCTACGCCTGGAAAAGTGCGAGTTTGAACAAACCCGCATCGAGTACCTCGGGGTTATCATTTTGCAAGATAAAGTGGAGATGGACCCAGTCAAAATCGCCGGAGTTGCAGAATGGCCTGCCCCAAGCAACAAGAAAGAGGTGCAGTCCTTCCTGGGGTTCGCTAACTTCTACCGTCGCTTCATCGCAGACTTCTCGCACCATGCTTGCCCACTATTCAACCTCACCAAAAAGGATTCGCAGTTCTCCTGGACCACCCAAGAAGAAGACGCCTTTGCGAAACTCAAAGAAATTGTCACCTCAGCACCAGTCCTCATCCTCCCAGACCACGATCAACCTTACCGCCTAGAAGCAGATGGCTCAGGGGTTGCAACAGGTGCAGTACTCTCATAGCTCTCACTTGAGGATAACAAATACCACCCAGTCGCCTTCCTCTCAAAATCCCTCTCCCCGGTTGAGTGAAACTACGAAATACATAACCTAGAAATGCTGGCGATCATCCGCACACTGGAAGAATGGCGACACTATCTCGAGGGAGCTGGTCACCCCATCGAGATACTGACAGACCACAAGAACCTCAAATACTTTCACACTGCGCAAAAGCTCAATCGCAGACAAGCTAGGTGGTCACTGTACCTCTCCCGTTTCAACTTCACCCTCCAACACAGACCTGGACACTCCATGGGCAAGCCAGACGCCCTATCTTTAGAGCAGACCATGGCTCTGGTTGCGAAGATAACCAAAATCAGACCCTATTATCCCCAGAACTATTTTGCATTCACGCCCTTGCAGGTCTAAATGTCGAAGGGGAGGAGAAGGACATCCTCACAGATATCTGCCACACCCTGCGAAATGGCGAATTGGAGCAGCCTGTGGCCAAGGCAGCTCATGAATTAGCGAAGAACCAGAGACGTGGAACAATTCACAGCACAGAATGGTCAATGCTAAACGATCGCCTCACCTTTCGCAGTAAGATCTATGTCCCTAATGACAAGGATCTTTGCCGCAGAATCGTCAAACAGCACCACGATTCGCGAGTTGCTGGGCATCCAGGACACTTCAAAATGCTCAAACTCGTTTCACACAACTACTGGTGGCCCCAAATGTCCCACTACATTGGTATCTATGTCAAAACATGCGATTTGTGCAACCGCACCAAAATACAACACTGCAAACCCACAGGTGAACTACATCCTACAGAGATACCAAAGGAAAGGTGGGACAGAATCAGCGTAGACTTCATTGTGGAGCTCCCAGACTCACATGGCTATGATGCAATCATGAACATAGTCGACTTCGCAAGTAAACGGGCACACTTCACACCCACCCACACCACCATCACTGCAGAAGGAGCGGCATGAATCTACCTCAGAGAGGTCTGGAAGCACCATGGCCAACCGCGAAGCATCACTTCCAATTGAGGCCCACAGTTCATCGCAGAATTCACTCGCAAACTGTATAGGCTTCTCGGAATCAAGCTCGCAACGTCAACTGCCTACAAACAGATGGACAGACCGAGCGTGTCAATCAAGAACTGGAGCAGTACGTTTGACTCTTCACCAACGAAAGACAGAATGACTGGGATGAACTCCTACCAATGGCTGAATTCGCGTACAACAACCACATCCACTCCTCCACGCAGCAGACTCCCTTCATGCTAGATACAGGACGCAACCCACAAATGGGCTTTGAACCCAGTCAACCACCTTCACACCTGGAATCCATAAACGAGTTCAAGGATTGCATGTCAAAGGGCCTAGAGGAAGCAAAGGCAGCACTCGCGAAGGCACAGCAAGAATACAAACTATACTATGACCGTCGCAGAGAACCCGCACCCAACTTCGCACCAGGAGACAAGGTCTGGTTGGATTCTAGCAACATTCGCACAACTCACCCCTCTGCGAAACTCAGCCATCGACGCCTGGGACTCTTCGAGATTGAGGCGAAAGTGGGACACAGCGCATATAAGCTCAAACTACTGGTCCCACTCCGACGCCTACACCCAGTATTTCCCATAGTCAAACTCTCACTAGCTCTGCTGGACCCCATCTTGGGTCGACACGCCTCACCTCCCCCCCCTCCAGAGCTCGTTGATGGCAAAGAGGAATTTGTGGTTGAAGAAATCCTGGATAGCTGTATCTTCAATCGAAAACTCCAGTACCTCATCAAGTGGAAAGGCTACAGAATTGAACACAACAGCTGGGAACCCCACTTGCAAGTGTTCACACCCGAAGCAGTCGCAGAGTTCTACAGGTTACACCCAGGTGCCCCTCGCTACATCCGCTCCTTGGCTTTCGAAAAAATCCCCTTCTCTCGTGCAGACATCTCTCCCTGGTGGCGCTCCTCCCGCATCGAGTCGCCGCGTACCTTAAAAGGGGGGGTAAATGTCAGGGAAACCCCGTTGTGAAGCCCTTCCAAGCATTGCAAAACCCTTCGCAGTGCCTCAGGGTACTTCGCAGTACTTTCACACCCTCTTATGCCCCTTTACAACACTTCCCATTGTCCATAAGTACATTACCTCACCCCCATTGTCCTCTTAAGCGCATTGTGACAGACTAGTATATATACTCAACCTGGTGAGGAGATCCCTTAGGTTTTTCTCTTTGGATCTCCCTCACCAGGTAAGACCCACTTGTATTTAGCACCCTTCTTATATATACTAGCTTTGGATCTCCCTCACCAGCCCTGCGAATCACTTTCACATTTTAGCTAAGAACTTCGCAGCGCTGTTAAGGTCGCCCTTACAGACATTGTCATGGACCACAAGAATTTGGAATACTTCTCTACCACTAAGCTCCTCACTCATCGCCAAGCCCAATGGTTGGAATACCTTTCTCCATTCAATCTAGTCATCCGATTCCACCCCAGATGACTTGGAACTAAGCCTGATGCTTTAACTAGACGATGGGACATCTACCCAAAAGAGGGGATAAATGACTATGCATCAGTCAATCCACACAACCTCCAACCAATCTTCACTCAAGAACAGCTTACGTCATCACTCCACACTACATTCCTCGCAGCTCCGGTACTCCGTGCAGCAGTTATGATAGACATTAGCCAACTTCATGAAGATATCAAGAAAGCAATACCCCTTGATCCCATCGCAGCTAGTCACTTTGCCAACCCCAAGTCTCCGAGGTGGGAAACCTCTGATGGATTCCTGCTACTCGACAAACACATCTATGTCCCTGACTATAATGACCTACGTCTCCGCGTACTCTGGCATAAGCATGACCACGTCCTTTCCAGACATCTCGGCCAGAGCAAAACCATTGAGCTCATTTGTCGTGAATATGTCTGGCCTGGACTACATACCCTTGTCAAGGACTACTGCAAATCCTGCACTACTTGTATGTGCTCTAAACCCCAATGACATCAGCCTTATGGACTACTCAAGCAACTTCCGATTCCGGAATGTCCCTGGAACTCAATCTCCATGGATTTCATTGAGAAGTTACCAGCCTCTGATGGCTATGATGCCATACTAGTCATTGTCGATTGCCTCAGTAAACAATCCATCTTCATCCCTACTTACGACACCATCACCTCTGCACAACTCGCGCAACTCTTTGTTGTACTTCACATCTTCTCCAAGCATGGAGTCCCCAGACATGTCACCTCCGATCGTGGTTCCGAGTTCATCTCCTATTTCTTTAAATCCCTAGGTCAAGCTTTAGACATGAAGCTCCATTTCACCTCCGGATACCACCCTGAAGGAGATGGTCAGACTGAACAAATGAACCAGACTCTGGAACAGTACATCCGAGTCTACTGCAACTACCAGCAGGACAACTGGACCGGACTACTACCGCTTGCTGAATTCACGTACAACAATGCTCTGCACACAACCACTGGTGTATCTCCATTCTTCGCCAACAAAGGTTATCACCCAAACATCACTGTTCACCCAGAACGCGATCTTACCTCCTCCCGAGCCAAAGACTTCATCGTTGACCTGGACAAGCTCCACCAAGAACTCCGGAATAGTGTCGCTGAAGCCCAATGTCGTTATCAAGGTCCAGCAGACTGAAGACGATCTCCAGCACCGGACTTCAAGATCGGACAACATGTCTTCGTCAAAGCTCGCTTTTTCTGCTCTACTTGCCCCACCAAGAAACTCGCTGAAAAGTACCTAGGCCCATTCAAAATCATTGCTCAAGCCGGTACTCATTCCTTCACCCTCCGACTCCCCGAAACCATGCAATCTGTACATCTGGTATTCCACGTCTCAATGCTCGAACCAGCTATGCCTAATACCATTCCCAACCAGACCCAATCTCCACCACCTCTGGTTGAAGTTGAAGACACGACAGAATATGAAATCGAATCTATCCTCAATTCTAAGCTCGACAAATGACACACATGCAAGCTACTCTATCTGGTGCATTGGTCCGGCTACAAGGGTACCAACAAAGAATATTCCTGGTTACCAGCAACAGAATTAGGACACACATCCGAACTTGTCTCCAACTTCCACTCCGCATATGTAAGGGCGACCTTAACAGCACTGCGAAGATGTTCTAGCTAAATGCAAAATCTATTCGCAGGGCTGGTGAGGGAGATCCAAAGTAAATATATATGCAGTGAGGTAGTGGTACAAGGGGGTCTTACCTGGTGAGGGAGATCCAAAGAGAAAAACCTAAGGGATCTCCTCACCAGGTTGAGTATATATACTAGACTATCACAATGTGCTTAAGAAGACAATGGGGAATGAGCTAATGTACTATGGACAATGGGAAGTGTTGTAAAGGGGCATAAGAGGGTGTGAAAGTACTGCGAAGTACCCTGAGGCACTGCAAAGGGTTTCGTGGTGCTTGAAAGGTCTTTGCAATGGGGTTTCCCTGACAGCATATCCGAACAAGCCTGGACCACTCCATACCCTGTAATATACTCTTTTCTTTCTTTTTTTTCTCTTTTACTTCATTCTCTCCAAAATTTACCAAAACAAAATTATTAACAAAAATATAAAGAAAGCAAAAACAAGACTACTATATACTTTTTCTTTCCTTCTCCGGACCTCCATTTCTTCTCTCCGTCTACTCTTTCAATGTTTCCTCCTCTACCTCACTATCTTCCACTTCCTCTATCTCCTCACTACTCTCTATCTCCTCCATATCCTCTTCCTTCTCCACCTCTGACACCTCTGACACCTCTGTACTACCCTCGACCAACCTCCCTCCGTTCTGAACCATGCACTCCAGATGGCGCATCCCTCTTTTCCTCTCCCTCTTCTCCCTCATCCTCTGCGCAAACCCTTCATCGTGCTCCAACCTCCAGACCTCCGACGCCCAGTTCACCTCCCCCTCACTCTCCTCACTGACCCCCATTGACTCCGCATCCGATCCAGCGAAATCGTAGTCGGCCACCATGGGAATATTCTCATACAAAATATTCCCGTACAACTCTGCCAACACGGAGTGCAACCCCCGGGTCACACCCCACATCGACCCCACTGCAGCCACTACCTCTGTCAATACCCTCCAGACCTCCGCCACTTCCTTTCTCAACCCCTTGATCTCCCTCAAGATCCTCTCTGGACCTTCATTCCCGCTCTCTGACCCGGACTCCGCGACCCGCGCCTTGGACTTTCCGACGTTCCATTGACACTTCTTTGGGGGAACATTGCCCCAGTAACAAGACACCTTGCCTCGCGCGCATGGCTGGCACGCGAAGGCCTTGCTCGCTCTATTGCGAAGGTCAGCTCTGGAACGCTCCGAGTTAATGACTACATACTCTTGTGGCTTGCACTCCACACCGGACTTGGTGCAGGGGGTGCAAGGCCCCTTCCCTCTTGGATCCTTCTCGAGGACCTCGATCTCTGAGTCATTGCCTGCCTTCCTCTCGCTCATCGTCAATCCGGACCCCTTCACCGACATCACGGCCAACGTCTCCGTGGGCCCGGACCTCGCCTTCTTCTTTCCTGCCTTCACTGCCTCCCTCCACCTCCGCCACCTCATTCTCCTTTCTCTTCTTCTCTGTAGCCCCCTCATCCTTCCTCTTCTTCTCTGCTGCCTCCTCATCTCTCCTCCTCTTCTCCGCTGCCGCTTTCCGCCTCTCCAACGCGGCCTTCTTGTCGGCAATCTGCTTTTGCATGGTCTCAAGCCGCGCCATAAGTGCGCCGAGAATCACGGACGACTCCTGAGTTCTGACCTCATCAGATGGACCTGGAGCTGGAGTTGGGTGTGTGGGGGTAGACATGGGTTTAAAAAAAAGTTATTACTCGACCCATACGAGCACTCAGTATTTAAACCAACATTTCAAACTCTGATCGGATGAAACTCCACAGGCTGTGCAAGCTTCTAGGGCCACAAGGTTCGGCCCTAAAGGGGGGATACTGTTACGACCCTGACTCTCAGCCACTCATCTCCGGACATCATCAGACCTCCGGACTTACAGCACGTGCTCTTTCCCTTTCACATTCCCTTTATCATCTTATTCCCTTTCACCTTTCCATATATCGTATCTCTGAGTACTCCGCACCCATTCCTCCTTTATTGTTCTTCTTTAACAATAGCTTATTGTTATTTGTTACCATAGCTCCACATCTCTGGATATCGATAACAATAAAGCTTCTTAGTATAAAAGCTGTACTATTTACTGTATGTACTTCAGTTCGAATATCAATTATAGTTCCGAAACCCTCTGGACTCATAAGACTTAATCCTTCCTTATATTATAACTAGAACCACTCTACCAGTACTAATCTCCTTGCTCCGAAATAGGAACACCTCCGAGTTAGGGCGTGGCGCAACACTGTAAGTTGAAGCCTAGTTCCTCCCTTCGCAAGACTACGTCCAATCCGTATCTCCGACCTCCAGTTCCCTCTGCCAGCCTCGCACTATTCCGGACCCTCTTGCAATAGCCTCCAATAAGCTCCGGGTTTCTGGTTCTTAACAATAGAGTAGTTTGCATGTGCATCGTTTGTTGAGCTTAGAGTCGAGGATAGACTCGATTTCATATTCTGTTGTGCCTTCAACTTCAACCAGAGGTGGTGGAGATTGGGTCCAGTTGGGAATGGTATTAGGTGTAGCTGGCTGAGCATTGAGACATGGAATACCGGATGTACAGAACGCATGGTCTCGGGGAGTCAGAGTGTGAAGGAGTGAGTACCAGCTTGAGCAATGATTTTGAATGGGCCTAGGTACTTTTCAGCAAGTTTCTTGGAAGGGTGAGTGGAGCGGAAAAAGCAAGCCTCGATGAAGACATGCTGTCCAACCTTGAAGTCTGGTGCCGGAGTTCGTCTTCAGTCTGCTGGACCTTGATAACGACATTGGGCTTCGGCAACACTATTCTGGAGTTCTTGGTGGAGCTCGTCCAGGTCAACGACGAAGTCTTTGGCTCGGGAGGAGGCAAGATCGCGTTCCAGGTGAACGGTGATATTTGGGTGATAACCTTTGTTGGTGAAGAATGGTGATATGCCAGTGGTTGTGTGCGGAGCATTGTTGTACACAAATTCAGCGAGCGGAAGTAGTCCGGACCAATTGTCCTGCTGGTAGTTGCAGTAGACTCGGAGGTACTGTTCCAGAGTCTGGTTTGTTCGTTCAGTCTGCCTGTCTCCTTCAGGATGGTATCCAGAGGTGAAGTGGAGCTTCATGTCCAGAGCTTGACCCAGGGATTTAAAGAAATGGGAGACAAATTCAGAACCACAATTGGAGGTGACATGTCTGGGGACTCCGTGCCTGGAGAAGACGTGAAGTACAAAGAGTTGTGTGAGTTGTGCAGAGGTGATGGTGTCGTAAGTAGGGATGAAGATGGATTGTTTACTGAGGCAATCGACAATGACTAGTATGGCATCATAGCCATCAGAGGCTGGTAACTTCTCAATGAAATTCATGGAGATTGAGTTCCAGGGACATTCCGGAATCGGAAGTTGCTTGAGTAGTCCATAAGGCTGATGTCATTGGGGTTTAGAGCACATACAAGTAGTGCAGGATTTGCAGTAGTCCTTGACAAGGGTACATAGTCCAGGCCAGACATATTCACGACGAATGAGCTCAATGGTTTTGCTCTGGCCGAGATGTCTGGAAAGGACGTGGTCATGCTTATGCCAGAGTACGCGGAGACGTAGGTCATTATAGTCAGGGACATAGATGTGTTTGTCGAGTAGCAGGAATCCATCAGAGGTTTCCCACCTCGGAGACTTGGGGTTGGCAAAGTGACTAGCTGCGATGGGATCAAGGGGTATTGCTTTCTTGATATCTTCATGAAGTTGGCTAATGTCTATCATAACTGCTGCACGGAGTACCAGAGTTGCGAGGAATGTAGTGTGGAGTGATGACATCAGCTGTTCTTGAGTGAAGATTGGTCAGAAGTTGTGTGGATTGACTGTTGCATAGTCATTTATCCCCTCTTTTGGGTAGACGTCCCATCGTCTAGTTAAAGCATCAGGCTTAGTTCCAAGTCATCTGGGGTGGAATCGGATGACTAGATTGAATGGAGAAAGGTATTCCAACCATTGGGCTTGGCGACGAGTGAGGAGCTTAGTGGTAGAGAAGTATTCCAAATTCTTGTGGTCTGTGACAACGTCCACCGGAATTGTGGAGCCTTCTAAATAGTGTCGCCAGATTTTGAATGCTTCGAAAATGGCCAGAAGTTCCTTATCATGAGTGTCATAGTTCAATTCAGCGGAGTGGAATGTCTGGGAATGGAATGCAATGGGATGAAGTTCACCGTTATCCGAATAGATAGAAAGAATGGCGGCAAGCGCATAGTCGGAGGCATCAGTTTTGACAACTAATTGCCTGTCCGGAACCGAATGCATAAACACCAGAGCAATGGTAAAGGCTTTTTTGCAGTCTTCAGAGAAGTCCCAAGTAGCGGACTTGCGAGTGAGTTGGGTAAGTGGGATGGTGATGGAGGAGTAATTGAAAATGAATCGTTGATAGAAGTTGGTGAATCTGAGGAATGATTGGATGTCCTTGACCTTCCGGGGTTCGGGCCAGTCTTGAATGACTTGAATCTTGGCCTCGTCTATAGAGAGTCCGGTCAGAGTGAGGATGTATCCAAGATATTCAACCATGTCTGTGTGGAAGAAAATTTTCTTAGCAGAGGCATACAGTTTATTTACCTGGAGCTGTCAGAGTACTTCACGGACTATTTTCTTGTGTTCCATGAGGTCATCGGAGTAGATGAGAATGTTGTCCAGGTAAACTGTAACTGAGACATCCAGGAGGTCAGTGAAGATGTCATTCATAAAATGTTGAAAGGCTGCTGGAGCATTAGTGAGTCCTTCAGAGACAACTAACCATTCATATGATCCATAGCGAGTATGAAAAGCAGTCTTCCATTCATCGCCTTCTGCAATACGGACCAAATGGTATGCATGCCGGAGGTTGATTTTGGTGTAGATCCATGCTTTCTGGGGGGTGTCGAGGAGGTCAGAGATTAAGGGAAGTGGGTATTGGTCTTTGATGGTGATCCTGTTGAGTCCACGAAAGTCGACGCAGAGTCAAAGTGTAAGGCTTCTCTGGACCTTAGGGGGGCTTCGCTGCACCAATTATCCAATATCCGGTATATTAGATAGAGATGTGGGACAGGCCTCTGTCGGCCGGTCGGACGTGGGTGGTGCCCCTGGCACATTACCTATCATCCTATGAGCTTCCTGCTCACTACTGCGGCTGGCCCCACTCGCATCTGAGCCCCAGCGTGAGATGGCGCCATTATGGGGCTGAGAGCCGGCGGGCGACGAGACACATGTCTCTGAAGCTGTCGGAACAGCTGGGGGTCCACCCGGACATTGCGTAGACACCATAGATGTCGTTCCATTGAGTGGAACACGTCTGGGACATGTGACAGCGTCCTGTGTAGCGGAAACGCATGGGGGCGCTTCCTGGGGCTGAGGGAGCATGTCCCTTGCGTTCTGGCGAACGCGAACAGACGTGGCACGTCTGGTGCCTCCCTGGGAGGTTCTGGGATCCGTTCCATGAACAGGAACACGTCCTGACACGTCCGGGATGTCTGTATCGACCGGGACATGTCCAGATGCATCCTGGACATGTGTGGACTCGGACGTCGCGTTCAAGCGAACGCGAACGGGCTGTGGCATGCCCTCATGTCTTTTAGACATGTTGTGTGTTGTCTGAACACTCCCCAGCATGTCTGGGGTCATGGGCCGAGCAGCCAGATGTACTGGCGGTGTCATGTTGACTGGCCGGGACAGGGACGCAGCGGGTGCGTTTTCGGGCACACAGCTGGGCTGTGTGGCGTCTACATGCCCTGTAGGCATGCCCTGTATCGAATTATCCTCAAACGACACGTCCGGGGACATGCGTTTGGCCATTTTAGCGAATGGTTTGGGCTGTATGGGTGATAACTCACTCAAATTGTCACCCAACCCTTCCTCCCTCTTTTCCTTGCTTTCCACCTCATATCTACGGCCGTTTGCCTTCACATTTGTGTCCTGGCGAGAGGTGGTGGGTTGTTGGGGATGGATGGGGGCCACAGAGCCTGAAAACGTCGAAAATTGAGCCTGGCTTGATGATGTGGCTCTGCGTTCGCTTGCGTTTGGGCGATTTGCCACTATGGCTGGGTCACGAACGTGTTCGTGTTTGTCCAGCGGCTCCGCAATGGAGCTTCCAGCATTCGTGCTGGCGGCAGACAGGCCAATGGCCTTGCATGCTTTTGCATACGTCGCGAGCATGACATAACCCTTCCATTTGCTAGTAATGGGGGGTATCCAGGAGCCGATGTTGAGAAAACCTGGACAGTCTGCATCAGACCATATATACTCGTACTTGACGAGTTCGAGGACAGAGTCCACGAAGTATGAGGCCTCTTGGGCCCATATTTCGAAGCCAGCTGTGATGCGAAAATGCATGCGCTCGGCATCAACGCGAATTCTCGCGATCATGAGGCACTTGACAAGCTGCCTTGTGGGATTCTCTTGGTAAGAGAGTGGTTTAGGGAGCACATCCCGAGATGGGAGTGCTCTACCATCGAACCAGTAGATAGTCATATATCTAATATGTAGCTGTCTGCTAGGATAAATAAAATAAAAAAATGTAAGGCTTCTCTGGACCTTAGGGGGGCTTCGCTGCACCAATTATCCGATATCCGGTATATTAGATATAGGTGCTGCGAAGTGGTCGAAAAGCTACGTAAATATATACAAATAAAGGTAATATCTACGAAATATTACTAATATAATAATGATCATAAGGAGGGGGGGGGGGGGTATACAGTTTATAACCATCACCCACTCCTTACACAAAGGCTGCCATCTTTCTTTTTGATGAAAAGGATCGGAGCTCCATGTGGTGACCTAGTCAGACATATCATTCCGGAGGCGAGATTCTCGTCCAGGAATGTTCAGAGTGCTTGTAACTCAACCTGCGATATTGAGTACATAGTTCCTAATGGAGGTTCAGTCCCTTCGAGAAGATTTATCTTCAAATCGTAAGGACGATGTTGTGGAAGCACATTGGACCTTGCTTTGCTAAACACATCCGCGAAGTCGTGATATTCTTCCGGAACATTGGCGAGGTCAGATAGAGGTGGTTCAATGATGGAGGAAGCGTAGAGTCTGAAAGATACGGAGCCAGGGAGCTTGCAGGCACGGAGGTAAGTGGCAGCGTTGATGAAGGAAATGTTCAGAGGGGTCATATTGCTTTCTGGTGGGTCGGAGGGGTTAATCTGCTGTGGAGGTATCTCGGGCACAGGAGACATCAAAATCAGAGTTATTCTCATGGCTTGGAATGCGATACTGCTCGTAGCCCAGTCAATCAATGGATTGTAGCAGGTGAGCCAGTTATATCCAAGTACCACAACAGGAGGAGTCTAGAGTTGTTACATAGAATGTAACTGTCATAGTTTCACTGGAGGGGAAGTGTAATGGTAAATCCACTGTTGCAGTAATTTGCGAAGCAGAGGTTCCATTGAAGAGTCGGAGAGATATTGGAGGTATTGAGTCATCAGGAAACCCATGATATTATGATATACCAATATAAAGTATTGTAAAGAAAATAATAGTTAAAATATCTACAATTCTTGCATATGAACTGGCAAGGCTATATAAAGGACAGTCAGCTTTGTGAGTTTCACAATATCAACAAGTATTAGCTAGATCACCAATTCTGATATTCAATGATAATCACTTATAATAGATTATCTTAATATTAACATAGAGAGAAAAATAATATTTGTAATTTCATATTACCCTATTTATTTATATCTATCTTAGCTTGACCTATTTGGAAATTATAGACTTTTGTTTGATTTTGGGTTTGACTTGAATTTTTTTATCTTACAATATATTTAGATTAACTTTCTTTGTAACTTTTGATTTACTTCAAGCTTATTGCAATTCATATTCATGAAATTATTTATCACTCAAAGTTCTAACAATTATAAAAAGGTTCAAAATAAGGTCATGATCAAACTTTTGTATTTTATTCAACCCATGGGTGTGTGGCTAAATATTTGTCTATGTTTGTATATCAGCTCTTGCCAGACTGATATAGTCTTACAATATATTTATCAGTCTTGCAAGATGTTTATAAAGGTTAATCAAGATCTGGTCAGAGTTGTACAAGATAGTTATATGATATCTTAATTATGATTACTGATATAGATTGACAAGTATTTCAACAGAATTGTGGTTAATGAGAATTATATATAAGAAAATATCAACTAATAACAGCCTGATATATGCTGATCATATATATCTAGTCATATCAGCTTCTCCCTGGTTTCTTGATATCAGCAAATTCCTGAAAAGAGTAAGTCAAAATTACCTGATGGCCCAAATGATATCATCCAGTCTTGAGTCTCGTGCCACTGCGTACTGGATTGCCTTCACGCTTTTGTGGAATGTCAAAGACCATAGCCCGGGCTTCGTTCTGGCGAGTTCAAACCATATATAATGGGCAAAGAGACATGGTATTTGGCGGGTGCAGGTATGAAGATGGCTGCATAGATGGCGTTGATGAATTGTTGATAATGGATTGTGAAGAGGAGATGGACTGGGCATCAGGAAATTGGGAAAAAGCTGGTATGACCAGATATATATGATCAGAATATATCAGGTTGTTATTAGTTGGTATTTTCTTATATATGATTATCATTTATCACAATTCTGTTAATAAATTGTCAATCTATATCAATGATCTTAATTGTGATATCATATGATCATCTTGTATAATACTATATCAGTCTGGCAAGAGCTGATATATAAACATAGACAAATATTTAGCCACACACCCTTGGGTTGAACAAAATACAAAAGTTTGATCATGACCTTATTTTGAATCTTTATATAATTGTTAGACTTTGAGCAATAAGTAAATAATATGAATTGCAATAAGCTTGGAGTTAATATAACCAAATAAGTTATAAGATAAAAAGTAAAAGTACAAATCAAACTTGTAATCAAATAAAATAAAAATTATAAGATTGCAAATAAGTTGAACTAGTATTGAGAATTTGATATATAGATAGAATAATAAGATAATAGGAAATTATAGATGTTTTTCTCTCTATGCTAATATTTATATAAATTATTATAAGTGATTATCATTGTATAACAGAATTATATTTATGTTACCATGACTATCATTCTGTTAGGCATGACATATTCCTATCATTCTCACCTGCAGTTATCTAATCTGATCATGATATCATCATACTGATGTGTAATGTTACAAATGATATTGCAGATCTAGCATTATAAAGTCTGATCCTTTTTGAGCCAATTTCCTGATGGGGACAGACTCTGTTGGGTCCAAGAAGCACTTGACATTCCATTGAAGTGGATTGGGCTTGCATCATGTTCTGGATGAGGGTGGTGCCCAGGAATTTCATCACTTATCTTCTTTAATTCATCCTGGATGATACAGTTAAAAGTGTCTATGAGATTAGCACAAGTGCTTACGATGAACTTCCTTCCAATGGCTATTCTCTCTTTGACAGGGACGGCACCGATTTGGGAACAAAGCCATTTGTCGGAAACGGGTGCACGAGAAGGAAGTAGGGGTATTAAAGGAATATAGCATCTTAGCCAGACAGTTATAGGAGCCAAGAATTGTGACCAGAAGAGAGATCTAAACATTGCTTGTTAGTATTGGACAATGGTCTTGGAGATTGCTGAGATGCACACCGCTCAATTAACAAGCTCAGTATTCCATGACTAGTGGCCCACATAACGAGACCCACCCACGCACACCCATGTAAGACTTCCATTCCAAAACGTCATCCCCTCTGATGGAGGTACATCTGGAATCTGCAGCATCAGAGGTCAGTAAATTGTGACTCATGTCATGGGGCACCCAATTGCATCTTCGGGTTTGGGTCTAGTAGTAAAATGAAAGGTTAATTTGGTCTTTTCCCTAATCCCGCCTTTAACATCCCAGTCGCCCCACACCTTTATCGATTTGACACGGTCAGCCTCATCTTGATAGAGATTGTTGTACTGTTTTACAGCTTCTGCCCTAATCTCTTTATGATGCCCAGTTAGCACATTTACGAAGCTCATCTTTTAGGGCATAAATTATCTGGCAAAATGTTGGGAGTGGTAAATACGGACCTTGGCAACAGGCTTATCCCTATATATTTCAGCTGGGCAACCAATGATGGGAGAGTCCATGGTGTTTCCTTTGTGGTAGTCAAAGTTCATATACTCCTGACCGGGTGAGTGCTTATTCCATCGGCTGCTTGTGCTGGCGAGTCTGGCTCTTTTCTGCACATCCATTGCTCTGATGTCATAATGTTCCATCATTTTATCTAGGGCATACTTTTCTTGGGATGGCACAACAAGGTTAGGTGGATCCTCAAGTTTGGGGGATTTAGGGGGCTAGACAATGTCAGTATATTGCATAAAATCCAACAGTATTGACTAATCACATACTGCATGACGGTACAAGGTGCTGGGATAATTAGAATCCCATGCAATTGGGCAATACAGCAGTAATGGTGTGGCAACAATTTGAATGAGCAGTGCAGAGAGGGTGGTAAAAAGGGCAAAAAAAATCATTTCTGTGGTATATCAAGAAGAATGTCAATCGTTTTGTGGTTGTGACTAGTACGTTGAAGGAGTCCAGCTGAATTTCATGAGACAACCACAGAGCCTTATAACGGGACTTTTGAATTTCCATCTGAAATATGGCTCGACGGAACAGGAAAGGACGTTCTCACTGGCGAACAGCTGATGATTTTGTGGAGATGAGGGCAGTACTAGTCACCTCCGTCTTCTCTATTTCAGGATAGGTGACAAATAGGTAACATTGGTACTCACAATATGAAAGCTCAAGGACCCAAGGCCAGAAAAGGGGCTCACCATGGTGACTGGGAATGGTTGATTGCTGCACTGTTGCTATCAGTGAACATGGCAGTCATGGTTCGATAATCAAAGACTTACCTTTTATATTTTCATTTGAGGTACTCAGTGTTCATATCTGTATCGTGTGACAAATCGTCCAGTCCAGTGGGCGTGCGCGACACAGCCATCTCTTTGACTCTGTCAAAGAGATGATGGTTATGCATATCTCCTTGACTCTGTCAAAGAGAAAGTGCTTGACTCTGTCTGAGTCAAAGAGAAGGTGGATGTCGAAGAGTTGTCACGTGCACAGTGGTGAGTTCAACATGTGACTGCTCTTCCACTGCGAGTCAATACTTTTACATGTTCAAGTTTGTCAGTGCATAGCACCAGCAAACATATTCAACCTGCCATATCTCCCAGCTGCCCGAGAGATTAGAGGATCTGCAGAGGGCAAACTAGGTGAGGCTGAAGTAAGGACAAGCTGAATCTGATCTTCGACATGTTTTGTCAGGTGTTACGTATCTCTTCAACAGAGTCAAGGAGATGTGCATTGAATAACCACCATCTCTTCAACTCTGTTGAAGAGATGGCTATGTTGGACTGGACAACATGTCACCCATGATGCTGGGCATTGATGTCACTGACAGAATGAGTTCCAAAGACAGTAATACTGATGGGCACATGGAAGTTATTTATCGCCCTAGGATCATGTATTGGTGAGTGGCTGATCAATCAGGAGCACTGAAGGCTTGGGCTGACACAATCATGCAGGGGAGCGAAACTGGAACCTGTCAAGGCGACACGTAACGAACACCTCTAGGAAGACAAAGGTCGAGATAGCGAGGAGGGCGAAGTAGAGAATAGCTATGCTGGAAGGCTCAAGGGGTATTCGCAGATGTTCCGCGGTAATCCTGAGAGATCAAGCTGATCTCTACAGGTGTATATTCAAGGCTTAAATAGTACAAGGTGCAAGGCGAACATGAGGAGAAGAGCGAGTAATGCTATTGGCCAGATAAGAGAGAGAAAGGTGATTGGATGAAGAAGGGATAAGAATAGGTGCACAGGCGCAGAGTGGTAAACATGTGTTGATGGGAATGAATAATAGCCCGAAGGCTCGGGATATAGATAAGATTAATGATAAGATAAGATAAGAGGAAAGATAAAGGAAAAAGGAAAGAAAAGGAATAAAGAGGACGTGCCATGACAGAACCACAGAGGCATGGCATCAGAAATCAGCTCAGTGACCATGACCCTGTAAATAGGCTCCCCCTGTGCTTATACGACGAGAAGTGGATCTCAACAAAGTCAGATAGGTATATGGAGCACACATTGAAGCTATCCACGAAGAAGTTCAAGTGGAGGAACTTGACGATCTGGTGATTGAAAGAAATAATATTTAAACAGCTGTATTAAATGCTATCTTTTTGACTCTGTCAAAGACATATGAATGCATCTCTTTGTTAAAGATATAATTCCTTGACTCTGTCGAGGAGAGTCTGGTCTTATCTTAGAG
>QLPE01004222.1:0-17083 GCA_003314125.1 Hygrophorus russula | reverse complement strand
AGGCCAGCGAAAGTGTGTTTCATCTCCCAGAACATCTAGAGGCAACCGTAACTGATTCGTTTCTTGCAGCCCGTTAAACTGGTCGTCACTATTGTAGAGCAAGTCGGTGATAAAAAGATCGAGTATAGTTTTCTCCTTGATTCAGAGTCGTTATCAAACGAAGTAAGTCGCGCTCTCTCAAGCAGGCTAACCTCGCGACTAACTCGCGTCTAGTGGTTTACCCAAAGCTATGAACCACGCCGGCATCATTCCAGCAGCGTGTCAAATTCCTCGGCGCGTGTAGTTGCCAAGCACAATGTTCCCGAGTCCAAAATCCCCCAGATACAATCTGGGCACAGACGACACTCGTATCGAACTGCACGCACTACACGCCAGGCTGCATTCCGCCCACATCCTTGCTATCGTATCGATGAGGAGCCTGAAGAGTCTCTGTCTATGAGCCGTAGTCGGTCGACTGGTAGCTCCGGTGGACACGGTTCCTCGTCTGAGCTATGATGCTGATTCACCCAATGTGTAACATCATTCCGTCGACAACTATCGACGAACCGAGTCCCGTCGCACTTGCAGCACCGTATTCGAACGACGGTTGGGTTGGGAGTAGCATGAGCTCGAGGGGGGTTGGTCGTAATTGACATGGACATTTCTCATATGGTCTTGTATGTATCAATACACAGCATTGATAATTTACTTGTTTCACTATGTTTAGCGTCTTCTATATTTTGCTGGTCACTGGTCAGGTCTTCGAAGATGCTAATAACGGTCAGTCCGACTCGGAATTATTAAGTAGCCCTAATCGGCTGTTACCACCATCTAATACTTATCGGTCAATATCGATTATTTATAATATTCGTCGATCATCGATCATGTTTCAACAACCGCAAATCCATGGTGTGTCCCCATACCGCCGTGTTACTCCTTAACCAAACAAATGGTCACCACTGGCACCCATCGAATCAAAAACATCTAGGAGCTCTGCCTGACCTTTATTTTTCAGATCAGCGATTCTGCCAGATCTAAAGTCCTGAGCACGTTGTTCTAGAATGCTAACTGTCCAGAAGTTCTGGTTCTACGGGTCGCTCATGTGTCAGCCTCTATGCACGAAGAAGGTGAACAGAATGTCGGGGGAATGCATATATGCATGTTCGTATCTTGAATTTGACGTAGCAGACGTGGCGAACTTGAACGGTATGACGCCTCACCATTTTTAAATGTCTAACTCATGACTGGGCTTCGCGGTGTCCGCAACAGCCTGAGGCTATCCAGTCAATGTTGCTAAGTGAAATTGCAGGGAGCGCAGCAGCGCCATATAAAAGCACCCCAGTGCTCTAGTAAACCTCACAGCTGGCCTGTATCCCATTCGCAGTATCATAAACACTCTCCGCCATCTATAATGTTCTTCAACCTAGTCTCCATCGTTATTTTGGCAGCCGCCCTGTCATCAGCCGCCCCGGTCAGCCGACGAAATCTGAGCGCCCAACAGCTTCGTGTAGGGATGGTTCTCCACGGATCGCCCTCGAATCTGGAGTCAACATGCCAAGGCCCAACTGCGAGTACCGTGTCTTTCATAAATGATGCAGATGCTGAAAACGCCTTTCACTCAGGCTCAGGCTGCGGTCGTTAAAAATCGCCCCTTGTTCATCACCGCAATCAAAGGCGATACGGTCTACGCCAACCCTATCTCCAACAATGGTGTGGGAGCAGGGGCGGACGTCGCCAAAGTTGTCCCCAGTATCGGTCTTAAGGGAGAAATGTTAATTACTCAATATTGCAAAGTAGCCAAACTAGACGCCTTTACGGTGTACAAACCGCCAAAAGAAGCGACCGATGCCGAAGTGAAAAGCATGCTTAAATTAATTAGTACGTGTCTTACATTAGTGTTAAAATTGTATACTGACAAACCGTGCGTAGAAGGCAAAGCTCCATAGGAAGTGAAAGTAGCGGACTCGGATAAAGCAGACCTGAAGAATGTATATGGGAAGTAAATGCCCGAGGAAGATCATGATGGGTGGTAGGGTGAGTTGGAGGTTGCCATTACCATAACTACTGCGTGCGGGTCACTGGGATCCGTCTGTCTGTATATGATATTTGTACAAATATTATGGTGAGGTTTCCTGAGAAAAACTCCATGGGCACAAGGTGAGGGTGGCCCGTGGTGGGATGACATTTCAGGCTTTGCTCGCCGTTGCGTTACAACTTACATGTAACCTTATCATCCACAAATAAGTAGTATAATGAACGTATATATATGAGTTACCTCCTCTTCACCAAGACCTTAATAAGTGCCGCCTTCACAACACCGATGGCCTTTTCCGTCTCTTTCTTCGTCAAGGCGCTGCTGATCGCGATCCTAATACTAGGCCTAGCCTCCACCATTTCTTGACCCCTCAACCTTTTTGCCTTCGTAATAATTACGCCCTGCGCCAATGCCTCGTCCACCACATCCTGCAACAACATCTCTTCCGTCTCAATATCAAACTGTACGGTGTCTCTTGACACAATATTTGCAGGATTTGATGGCTTCGCGGAGGCTGGTGGGAAAGTAGCCGACGAGGGTGAGAGGGTGGAAGGGGTGCGGACGTGGATGTGAATGAAGGGGGAAGCTGGATGAGAGGGGACTGTGATGATGTCGAGACGGTCAAGGATGGAGCGCGCCGCGCGTGTGTTTTCTTGGAGTGTTGTGAGGATTGAGGGGGTATTGCGTAGGATGTTTATACCTTCCGAGGCGCTTACCGCCAGAAGGGCCGGCATGGAGGCAGAGAAGATAAAGGCCAGGCCGTTGATGCGCTGACGGATGTATGAGTTGGCGGCTGTCGGAGTTGGGTTGCGGACCTACCTGATGTTTTACAACGTGATGAGAACCAGCACAGAAACCACCGCCCGAGCATAGAGCGTTTGCGACAGAACCTACGAGCATGTCCACTTTTGAGGCCTGTAATGAAATATAGCATAGATATAGTCAAAACGGAACAGGACGCACGGGAACATTGTACAGCTCCGTCAGACCACGGCCAGTCCTACCGACAGTACCAAACGAAAAGCTCTCGTCAAGGATCAAACGATATTTATGTTGAAGTTTAAGTTCGATCTATGTCTGTCAGAACATGAGCATGCGAGAAAAGTTTGATAAGCTTACAAGCTTTGGTAAATCGACCATAGCTCCATCCTTCTCGAATATACCTTCTGTAATGATGAATCTTCTGGTTAAAGGTGCCCTCCTTTTCTTTCTCTCCTTTTCTACACTCTCCAAAACATCCTCGAGGCTTTTCAAATCATTATGATCGAACCACCTGACGGTCGACCGGGAAATCTGTATGCCCTTTTGGATAGCGAAGTTAACCCCTCTGTCGGCCACGATAATATCACCGCGCTTGCAAAAGGCCGGGATGACAGAGCTGATGGTGGAGAATCCTTGAGAGTATAGTATTGCTGCCTCAGCACCCAGGAAATCAGCGATATCGCGCTCGAGATTTAAGTGAACGTCTAATAAAACACTGTAAGTCCGTGGTCGTGTGCAGTGATAAACCATCGTACCAAGAGTGCCATAGAAATTTGGAGGACCACAGCTACCAAGGCCATACTTGCGGAGCGTTCCCACGGCAAGGTCTCTGATACATTCGTTGCCGGACAGACCGGTGAAGTTGAAACTTGCGAGGTTGACAGCTGTCTTCCCGGTGTTGACAAGTTTTGGTTTGGGGCCGTTAAGGCCCGCAATGGTGGGCACGGCAAGTAATTCCGCCTGGTCTCTTGCGCTGAGAGGTTGTGCCAGCGGCTCCGGTGCCCATTCGTCCACAAGTTCATCTATTTCCTGCAAAACTTGCGTTCGACGTAGTGATTATGTGGGTATAAACTTGACATTTACCTTATCACTGTACTGAATAAAATGTTTTCCGGTTCTCTCCGCCCGTGTGCGCGACTGCAGCAAAGTCCGTATAACAAATATGACCAAAATGACCTCAAGAAGTGTGCGCCCTGGGTCGTTCTGGTGAGACGACTTGACATAACGTGCGACCACTGCCGATCCCGGTAAATTGTAGAATGTAGTCTCTGCAGCCTGCAGAGAATAAGAGAGAAACGCAAAGACAGGTTCGAGCCTTGACGAACTGTCCATGTCGGTAATGGTTTGCTAGAAACTGTACAACGACTGCGGGCAATACCCGACTCGGAGTCGGCCGCCGAACCCCCAACTAACTTGCACTTCATGATTATTACTGTACATTTGTTGAGTTTCGAAGGTGAACGGCATCCACTGATTACGATCATGTCCGACTCGGGAACTTGAGTATATTTAGCGCCATATACTGGATCTCGGGATGCGATGGCGGCTGAAGTAGACGTTGTTTCAATATTTCGATTAAGTAGCTAGTGTAAATACTGCAGTGAAAAAGTACCAGGGCAATGTCCAAGAGGACATGATTTGAAAGTCCTTCAAGTTGCTAGTGGGATGTTTTTCACTACATCCGCTTAGTAAAGCAAAGTGTCTGCTCCGGAAACAAGGTCGAATGTCGAACTTGAACAGACTCGGTATTCTGAACGGATAGAGCGATTAGAACACGGGTAGCACGGCGGCAGCTCAGACGACGAGTGTGCATTAGAACGATCAGATTACTGTGGTCGTTACCTTCACCAAAGCCATGTGCTCCGAGTGCCTAACTCACCAATCGAACAATGACTCGCGGACGGCTCTGCGGTGTAGAGCTCATAAGAAAACAGCCATCCGTTCGGCAGCCCGGTGAGCACAACGCCGCGTTAAATTGACACTGTTACATGGCATGGAACGACAATCCAGACTAACTTTTGGTGCCTGCAATCATTGCATCCAATACCTGGAACACCTCCCACCGACCACCCAACAAGCAGAGTGCAAGTTACTAATCATAATCATAGCAGGTCCTCGAACGCAGCCATCTCAGGTCCGCCCGATTCCTGTTGTATGCAATGTAAGCAAATAAAATAGATGTCCATAGCACGAAACGCACCCGCATGCCGATTTCCCAGTCTGTCATAAAAGGCAGATAGGTTAGTAGTTCCGACGACGGTACAGTAAATAGTAGCGGGGGCTTACAGCTGTAGATGATGGTGACGGCCATTAGGATACCCGTGCCGCTTCCGATGGCACCTAGTAAATCAGCAGCAACCGATAAGAGCCCCAGAATGGCTCCACCGAAAGCGGCGGCAGTCGGGATGACACGTTTGAGTTCCTTGTACATCGATGCCTCTCGATGGCCAGCCATTACCTATGCCGTCTTTAGTCATTGACAGGAATAGATTTAGCGAACAGGACACACCATTTGCTGGTCTTTCAATTGCTTTGCAACATCTCTTGGTCCGCTCCCTGACACTTCGATCCAAGTTTTTGAGAAAAGGGCACAGGCGGATAACATGAACGTGATGTAGATTGCGGTGTGTATAGGGTCGAGGATCGCCTCTTTGACGGTGTGGGGTGGTGACATGTAGTAGGCGATGCCAAAAGTGGCCTTAAGTTGAGGAGAATCATCCATGGGCTATGACAGTTTTGATTATCGAGTAATAATTAATCGCGTGCGACTTACCTCCCACACTCCAAGTAAGCGAACGAATAAATTAGTAGGGAAACGAGCAGCGAGCATTTGGGACACGATAAATATGTGGGATGTCAGTGCGGACTCCAACATGATAGGCATATTCGAGGTGTAGAAGAGCTTGACTGGGTAGGACCCACGTTGGCCACGAAACTTGTTCGACTTGACGGGGATTTCAATGCGGAATCCCTGCAAGTATATGACGAGTGCAAAAATGACAATCGTTGCAATGAGGTTCATGACGTTCGGCAACCTGTCGCGCCAGAATGCTTCCCTTAGCGCACGTCCCTTGTCGTTCCAAGTGAAGAGGAGGTGGAAAAGGGCGACTATGGCACCTTCGAATTCTGGGCCACGACCGGTGTTGACAGTGGTAGGAGAGAAAGCTTTCCAGACGATAGATTCACAGATATTCGTTGCGATGAACAGCGAGATACCGGATCCGAGGCCATAACCTTTCTGCAGAAGTTCGTCAAGAAGGATAACGATGAGCGCGGCGGATACCAGCTGGATGATGAGGAGTAGGCAAACACCCGCCCCAAGGTCCCTAGGTTGACCGTAAAGACCTGTGAGAACGTAGACAGTGGCTTGGCCAAGGGATATGATGAGTGCGAAAACTGTAGGAAAAGTCATTACTATCATAATAAACGTCAAGGCAACAAAGAATCACGTTTCTGTGCACCGCCGAACAAAGCCCGATCCTCTTTCAACCCAAAATCGACATCGATCAGGTTGGCGCCAGCTAAAAGTTGCATGATCATTCCACTAGTAACAATTGGACTAATTCCGAGTTCCATAAGTGTGCCACGGTTAGATGCCAGAATGACACGCATCCAATAGAGCGGATCGGAGGAGTCGGAGGACATGATGCCATATAGAGGGACCTGGGAGCAGACCAAGAAAATGAGGAGAGTGACAGCTGTCCACAGCACCTTTTGGTTAAAAGGAACCTTTTGAATTGTTTGATTAATGAAAGTTTGAAATGTCAACTATTCAAACGAGTTTACTTTTCTGTCTGGAGAAGAGACTTCTGGCAGTATAGGAAGGAACGGTCGGACGAGATTTAAAAAGCGAACTAGATTTACACAATTCAGATAATATGTTATCGTAGAACAAAATCTAGACTTACATCCGCTCATTTTGAAGGGATAGCCAAGGAGTGAACGGCTTGGTCAATTGCAGAAATATTTTTTGGGACGTGGCAGAACAAACAAATAATACGTGTTTAACCCTAACCCCATCGATTCTAGTAAATGCCAGTAGTCGCTAACCATTCATGCCCTCTTAACACCTAAACTTACCACTCTTCTCGTTATCTGTAAGACAACCGTCATCCCATTGTCCGCATCCCCGCTAATGCTCCTGACGAAATACATTGTCATGTTGCTGATCGACGTGCTAAGATTTGAGTTTCTTGCATCTCGGTAAGTTCAACTAATCACGAGGCCAGCATCTCTCAGCTCTCCGAGCGTCAATGCGTGACGTTTTTCCATGGCTCAGGGGTAGCGCACTGAAAAGTTATGGAAGTAACCAGCCGGGGCCCAGGGGCGATAGTATCGTCGTCGTGCGCCAATGATAGGACGCGATAGGGACCAGTAGGTAGTAACTGGAACGTATACCAGCCCCCGAAGTCAAAGACCAACACGTTTTCGCCTGCGTGCAAGGATCGTCAAAAACAAGTGCTTGAAAAAATGAGTGCTACTAACAGACGATGTCAACAACATTGTTATCAGGGCTACCTTTTGGCCCCGCGAGTAATTCAATGCAACCGGCATAGACTGTAAATATGAAAAAAAAAAAAAAAGTGAAAGGTATATTTCGGGCGGGGCACCAATGTGTTTATATCGTATGTTCAGTCTGAGGAAACATCGAACTGGACTCCAATATCAAAAATCGCACCAGCTGCAATATGTTGCTGTGAGGAACATCGATGAATGTGACAGACAGAATGCCAAGAACAGAAGGGCGCTCGCATCGTGTTGGCGAAAGGCTAGGCGACCAAGGAAGGGAAAGCTTGATCAAGGAAGCGAAGCTAAGGCGGCCAAAATTGAAGGCCCATATGTCACGTTCAGGAAGTTTTACATGGTCTGGACCGTGGCGGACTCTCTGCATTGCCACAAAATGGGCGCAAAAACGAGTCAGCGCCCAAGCGCCAAAAGCACTAACAAAAAAACCCGGGGCTGTGAGTAAGAAGCGTTCCCCGGCCTGCATTTGTGCCCAACTTCACCTGCAGGGTTGATTGATGATCAGTTTATGTTTCCTGTTTGGCGACGGACCAAGAACCAAACAAACACCGATCCACCAGCAAAACACTCGAACAATTCCTACCGTCTCGAGGCTGAATCTAATGGCCAAGGTCATGAACGCGAACGAGTGTAAATGTATCAAGGATATTTCAGATGGCCTACACACGTACCATATCAAGACTAGCGTTGAAATGAAGAGCCAGGTCTCTGACAGTCAGTGACAGATGACAAGCAGTGTAGCAGCTGCAGGCACAAGAAGTCATATGGAGCATCCTAGAACCAGATAAATACCATCTTGTGTGTCTATGCTACTCGACTACAGCCATGTCAAACGAAAAGGCCGAATCACCCCAGCCTGACCCTGGCAATTTCCGGCCACAGGTTTCTGAGCAACCTTACGCTCAGGAATATATGACTGTAGCCCCGGGTGGAAACAGAAATGTGAAGAATCTCCCTTTCGGTCCAGATGGTGTCAGAGAATGGAGCACTGGTCTATTTGATTGCTGCGATGATCCAGAGAAAAGTATTCTCGATCCTCCCAAATTTTTTTTCTACAGTCCTCATTCATATTATCTAGCCGTCCTGGCTATGTGCTGCCCCTGCATTGTCTACGCTCAGAACAAACAACGCTACACGCACCTTATGAATCAGGGTACACCTGACCCTACCCATGGTGGCTCCGTCCCGAACACCAACTGCATGATGTATGCAGGTATGCAACTCTTCCATTGGGGGTGGTTATTGCAGGTAAATTTTTAATTGCTTTCTGCCGCACCCTACCATACGCTACCCCCATACACCTACTGAACAGCGACCGCGTACAGATTAATGTGACCGCCATGGTCCGTCAACGCTACAATATTCGTGGCAACCCAATGAAGGATGTAATGACGGCAGCTCTTTGCATCCCATGTGACCTTGTGAGGCAGAGTAGGGAGATTGAGCTCGAGGAGGAAAGTCTGGGGCAAAGGCGCATCTAGTGGAATGTAGTTTCATTGAAGGTGGCTTGTATTATTTCCGTTTACACTCTTGGCAGAACTAGTATCCAGTCCTGTGTCCGAATCGTGCGAACCATCTTTGATGCATCATTTACGGATGAAGCTTCGATGAAAGTATCTGCCAGTCTAATGTATTACACAGTGTAAAGGTGCTTGGCCCGCACTTTAAGCAGGATTCGATGCATTATTTCGAGGTATGGTATTATGTACAAGAATTGAGCACTCGAGTTGAGACTTGAATCACTCTCGAGATCTTTGAATCGGATCCGACCCGGCCGGAAGTGCTCAAGCTTTGGATGTAACTTTCGCTCGCGTCGACGGTCTAAGGTCCCCATTAATATTGCAAGCGCTTAAACCGTGGCTACGGTCTGCGAAGTTATCGGGTTCGCGTGATCATGATATGATTACGAGTGATTTTGACCGACATTTGGATGAGCTAGATTCAGATTTTGGCACCCTAGCCGCACCTGGCGCACAGTCTGCCGTTTATCTATGGTGAGTAGATTCAGTTCTAGTTCTAGTACACTGTATTTACTGATATGGTAGGACCCTGACGTGTCTTGAATCTGATTTAGCTGTACCTGTGTACAGCCGCGTTTGTTTTACATTTCCAGTCCCTCAGCGCCCCCGGTACCTAATCATTCAAAGGTACGGATATGGACGCAGAGAGCGGTTCAAACACAGGTTTCGACATTCCTCGAGCAGAATATCAAAGTTGGCAGTTACTGATCATCAGGCGCTCTGACAGCGCTCACCACCTGCTAACTACCTGGGTTCGGAACACCACCTGCACCTGATCACTTGCTCGCTATTTTTCTTCTTGTCTGAAATACTGACTGCTCTCTGTTCACGAGTTAGAGGGTATTACGGTCCAAGGTCCGAAAATGAGGAACCGATTCCGAAGATAGCTCGAAGCTTGTAATTCTTTTCTTCAAAACCGTACACTGGCACTGCCCCTGTGATGCCTCGCCACTAGAGGCATGCCTGGACGTAACCTTATCATTTAGACCGCCTGATAAACCGCCCATGATAGCAGGACTCTCTGCACGGCAGGCCCGTCATCATGATGTTGACCATCTTGCAGAGACGACTTTTCGCTTTCATTACTATCTACATATATTCTTTTAGCTTTTTCCTTGCGCTGGCCGCACCAGTCCCAGAGACACCAGAGAAGCCTCTCGTGCAAAGAAAGCGTGGACTGCAACATGGCGGCAATCTTTACAGGCAGAATGGGCATTCCTTGGACGATAGGATGCTGGTTGGTACTCCCGCGGCTTCCTATTTGCGTAGACACAATCCTATCAACTCACCATCTGTACCTGTGAGTTTATCTAAAAAATGTATTCTCTGATTGATGAATCCCTGCCCGCCAGACTTTGAGGACTTGGCCAGAGCGTGAGCCTCTTGTTGGCCGTAGCATCTTCAGCAAGATCGGAAACGCGTTCAAGGCAAGACGATTTCATTATTTGCGCCGGTATCCTTATTGCGACTAACTTCATTCACAGAAAGTCGGCGGCGCAATAAAGAGCGGTGGGTACACATTCTCTCGTAGACGTGTCTTTGGCCTGATAAGATTTTGCAGGGTTTCAGAAGGTGGGGAACGGTATCAAAAATGGTGCGTGCTGATTTATGTTTATCTATGCCTCGTTGACCTGAATGACATTGAACAGCTGCTCAGAAGGTGGGAAATGGTGTGAAACGTGGTATGTGCCCATTTCCCGTCTAGTCCCGGTGTGGATATCGATACATAATATCCTTTAGTCGCCCAAAAAGTCGGCGGTGGCATCAAGAATGGTCTGCATCATTCACATCCTTTAATGTGTGCAACTAGGCTAACAACAGGAACCCTGTAGTTGCAAATAAGGTCGGAGGCGGGATCAAACGCGGTAGGTGCTTACCTGCTTGCTGTATAGTCCAGCAACCTTATGTCCTCCCAACTAGTGGCCCAAAAGGTTGGCAATGGCGTCAAGAATGGTGTGTATTGTTCTCAGCCTTTAACCCCTCTAGACATTGATAAAATCTTTCTCGTAGTCGCCCAGAAAGTTGGCAATGGCGTCAAGAAAGGTGTGTATTGTTCTCAGCCTTTAACCCCTCTAGACATCGATAAAATCTTTCTCGTAGTTGCCCAGAAAATTGGCAATGGCGTCAAGAAAGGTGTGTATTGTTCCCAGCCTTTAACCCCTCTAGACATTAATAAAATCTTTCTTGTAGTTGCCCAGAAAGTTGGCAATGGCGTCAAGAAAGGTGTGTCAGTCTTTGACTCCTTAAACATGGTTGTATTATATCTTTCCCGCAGTTGTCAATGGCGTCAAGAACGGTGTGTATTGCCGTCAGCCTTTAACCCCTTTAGACATTGATGTATAAAATCTTTCTTGTAGTTGCCAAGAAAGTTGGAAACGGCATCAAGAAAGGTCGGTTCCTACCCCTGTCTTTTCCATCCCGCTGATTCGGATGCTCTCGCTCGTTTCAGCCGCTACAACAGTTGGTAAAGGTTTGAAGACCGGTCAGTGTTCCTCACATTATTTTCCCCGTCGTCAATCTTTACCTTATTTGCAGCGGGCAAATGGGTAAAGGCCAACGGCGCCAAAATTGCCAAGGGTGGGCTCAAGGTCCTTGCCACTGTTGGCTCTGTCGCAAGCAGGGTCGCCAATTTCATCCCTATCCCTGGAGTTGGGAAGCTACTGAGTAAGGGGATCAAGTACGCAAGTGTTGGCGCGGACAAAGCGTCAAACGCAATCAAGGCCGACCTTGGATCCTTTGGTAAGGCAGCGAGCGTTATGGATAAGATCCAGAATCCTCTCAGTGAGTTCACGTCCCTGTAATGTATGCAACTTGGGATGATGATGACTTTTTTACAGGCGGTGCAGGTGGTGCAGTACTGGACGCTATCCTCAAGCGCGATGATCTGGATGAGGTGGTCCTCCACCGAGAGCTCGATTACATTGTCAAAGAGCGCGATTTTGACTTTGAAGGTCTCGTTATCTAGAGATGTCTTGCTATATGGTGTTCGTGTAAAGAAGACAGGCTTGTGGTGGCAGACAGTCATCTACTTGAACTGTGAACTTGAACTTGAATGGCGGAAGTAGCCGAGATTGAAACAACCTTGCTTGTACCACCATTCTTCAGTTATATTCATGAGTGGCAATGGTTTTGTTCGATTCTGTCCAGATGCACGTCCGATTTGGTCTGTGCACACCGGTGTAGAGGCTCTCGATAATAAAGAGCTTAAGGCTGCCTACACTCGTTCGCACAACTTTCTGGTGCAAAAAATCGGTGCGCTTTCAGATGATCATGGCTGGGACGTCGAGATCGTGAATGATAACGCTGTGCGTTATCCTAGTTTGATATCCTTCCCCATAACACTCATTAGACATGCTCATTGGACAGACGATCGCGATTGTTTCACCCCCTGAGCCCCTTCACAAGCGGCTTCGCATTCCAAAGTCATTTGATTCATTCTTAAATACCTCCGAGGACGCAAACTGGACCGAGGTATTTCAGGAACATCTACTCTTTCCCGTAACGCAGCCAGCAGAAGACAGTGCTGATCTCTCTATTGCTGGCCCTCCCTCTCTTGCCGACATTGTCTATCTGCTTCAGTGTCTTGCCCCTGGAATGCTGCTTCTTACTTCGGTTGATGAAATAGATGAGGTCGGAGAGGCTCACATTGTTCGGGCTCTTCCTCGTCGGGCGTGGATCCAAGAACATGAGGAGGTACTTGTCAAAGTGTTAGGGAGCGCTGAGCGATATAGAAGACTATTGGAAGGAGAAACCAAGGGGTTTGAGATCGAGTTCATAAGCCAAGACGACGAATCTGATTGGGCCGATGACTCAGAATTCTAGCTGTACCAATGACGGAGAATCAGAGAAATGACTGAATTATGATTGACCAGTACGAGTATGCTCCAGGTTTCTTCCACATTTTGTATTTTTGAATCCGCAAAGTTTTCAGTGATTTACGGCCCAACCCAGCTATCCTTGAGTAGCTTGAATTCAAGTGATGATTTCGATCGCTCAACCCTTACAGACCTGTTGTAAGTTTCGATCGTCTTTTGAAGTCCTGACGCTGTCCGAGTCGGTTTACGCTCTCCTAATTGTGGCTGGCTGCAGCAACTATTATACCTGTCTTTATACTTACAACTTCAGGTGAGCTGCTGCGCGTTTACAGCAGTCCGAATCTCGGCGCTTACCGTCTTTCTTGTTCCTGCCCGTACACGTTCGAGCCTTACGATCTCAGGTTTCATGCTTAAGAATTCGAAACGTTAGCCCAGCGACGTACTACTCCAAATCTACACGGAGTTAATTAACTAATCACTCAGGTTGATTGGGTTATGCTGATTGAGTAGTCACCGACGCAATTACTGATGTGCAGAGTGGACCGGAATTTAGAATGTGCGATAGTGAAACAGAGGGAAGACCAGAGCTGAATGTACTAATTATCCTGATCATAAATTACAAAATGAACACTGTAAACAGCACCAGCTATAAGAGTACGTATCAAGTCGATTATACAAAACACATTACACTCCATCGTATTGAAATCAACTCGTATAGCCCTACATATCTGTTTCGTCGTCTTCCTCGTCCCAATCTATACTCTCAAGAGCTTCTTCTCCCTCAGCGTACAACTTGTCGAGCCCGGTCAAAGTTTCCAGATACTTTTGGTCATTAAATGCCTTGACGAGCATCTCAAACCCTTCTGTCTCGTACGCCTTCAGGACCTGCAAGAGTCAACAAGGGATCAGCCGAGCACAGAGAAGTTGGAGTTAAGGCAAGTTCGTACCGTCTCGCTGCATCCCGTACATCGGTCGTATGCCGCACCAACGATATGCATGTTACGGAACTGAGCCAGGAAACCTCGCAATTGGTGGGGGACAAGTCCTAAGACGCTCCCACTGATACTTGGGTCAGCATCTTGGCCATCTTGCGAAGGGGGTGCTGGTGCATGGAGACTGTCAGAGTTTGAAATTTAGATCACACGACAACTTGCTAAGAAGTAGATGTGGGCGTACCCATCGGGGTGCTGAAGGAGAGAAACAAGTAGTTCGACGGCAGTTGATGCTGCAATGGACGCCAGACCGGGTCTTGTGACAGTACACATCTGGTCTAGTGTTCTATCTGTCAAAGACTAGCAACGACATCAGTGTTGGTTCACCGCCACCAACGTGAATATGACACACATCGGCAGGGGCCACGATGTCGTTGCAGTAATAACAGCCTAAACGGCTATTAGAAGACGTAGCTGCTCGTGCACCGTGCCGCATGACAAGGAATGTGTCGAATCCCAGTGCGGCATTCATCACTATCTGACACCAAAAATTAAGTAAGGATTCGTAACCACTTTCGGGATGCCAACCAACCTTGCCCTTGGAAGCTCCCATAACGGTAGGCAACCACCGACTTTCGCGAGAGTCCATGAGAAGGAACACGACGTCGTGGTCTTCAAACAAGCTTTCCAACTGTTGAACGTCTTTCTTCGTTTGCTCTATCGATCCGCTAGGAATAGGGTGTCCTGGCATGGGAATCGATATATTGTATCCGTTTGCGTTCTATGAAACGGAGGTGGTCTCTAGTTATAAGTTCGAAAACGGGAAGTACTTACTATTCCAGGAAAGATCTTCTTCAATCGGTCAGCTGCACAGGCGGCTTTGGGTTTACCACCATTCAAACAGTCCTCGAATTCGAACAGAGGTTGCCGGACAGGATTGGAAAACGAAACGCGTGCCGAGTCAACGAAAGTGATGTTACGCACACCCCAACCCTAGATCAGAGTAAACGGAAGTATTTGAAAGACATGAACAAATCTTGCCATGAGAGTGCGTGCAACATAACAACCAAGGGTCCCCGCGCCAAGCAATAAACATTTTGTTGACGCAACCTTCTCCAAATCTAGAGCAGGCAAGATACGCCATCTCATTAGTTTCAAGTTCAGATCAACGGCTTGATTAGCTAATCTGAGGAAGATTGAAATTAATAATGGCAGAAGGAGTTGAGGGAAACTCATAACCTTGTAGGGTCCATCATGGGTGCGAGATCTGCAAGCCTGGGTCCTAACTTGCCTTGCACATTCTTCTCCCAGCCAACGGCATTCGGCCTTGAAACACCTTCAATCTGGGCAGTGCCGATCTCCAGATTACCAAAACGACTTTTCCATGGGTGATCAACAGCGGGTGGTTCGCTGTCACGCCAACAGAGGACACGGATGGAAGAGGACTTCGAAGGGTATAATGCTCTGAGGTACGCCAGGAGATTACGAAGCGGCCAACCAGGGTTTTCTGGTAGACCAGAAGGGTCGACGAAACCTATCGTTTGCTGTGAGCGGGCCAGTTGTGCGGTTAGTGTGCAGTTATATCCCTCGATCATCACTCACAGAGGAGGCTGGAACATTTTCGAAGAATTCCTCGTATTGTTCAACTGGTGCAATTTCAGTGGCGTTCGATTGTCGAATCAAGAAGAATGGCGTCGTCATTTTACGAAGCTGACCATGAACAGATAGCAACTTCAAAAAAAATATGAGAAATCATTTGTTTACTTGATGAACGAGACAGACCGTCTCGTGCGAAAACTCGTCGGACACAGGTTTCCAGCCGTTACCAGTGATTTCCCATGCAGGCTTTGAGACAAACGCGGGGAATGCGAACCAATAAAAGTATTTGTATTTCTTGAGATCAGCGAAGGTAATCAGGATGAATCGACTGAGGAGTGAAGTATCTTTGGTAGCAACAATGCCCTCCCATATCTAGCCAGCTCGATGAGCGAGACATTTACTCCTTGACGAATGTTTATCTACCTTATCCGACTCTCGGTTAAAGAGAGCTGTCTTATCCGATGCTTTGAATTCTTCAATGGTATTGTAGTTCTTGAAAATACCGATCGCACCTGTCGAACCAGACGATGGTCTGATACTCATCGCGTCGGTGAGAATGTCCACACGGACAAAAAACTCACTGAAAAGACTTGTCGAATGCGTCTGCACCAATGGAGAAGTTACATCCCAAAGCTATTTCTTTGCCTGTTTCTCTGTCTACGACTGTGCGACCAACCGTATAGGAACCCCAGACGGGTAAGGCTTCATCCGAGAGGCGGAGAACGTCGACTTTGAGATTTGTGAGTTCATGCCAGAACGACGGTTGGACTAACGAAGAAAATGGCGCAAACTGAACGATGGGCATGGCCCAAGTGGTAATCGATGTAGTAAGGTCTTAGTCACGTGATTTCATGATCACGCTCGATTCTGGGAGCATTGCCGAAGCACAAGTATGTATCTCTGTCAACGCCAGTGCCCAATGTTTTTCTCTATTAATAATAATAGCATGCAATTATGGATTTAGTGCATTTCCCATGTGCGACGGAAAATCATTTTTTGCCTCGACTCAAGTACAGTATCAAACCTCCGAAAATTTCCCGCTGTCAAAGTTACCATACCAGCGATCTTGTTCTCGAAGAGACGAGGGGTGGCAAGAGCATAGATTCCTGGCAAACAACGGTTCGTCTTGCTGAACAAACGCCGTAGTCACATGCAATCACGATGACCACCACGGCTAGACTGGTGACCGTCCTTAGTACTCACGGTGGCAATTCTTCGATAGAAGGACGACTCGGAATTGGCACATCGCCTCTCTGACTAAATTTACACATTATCATGTGGGTAAGAATATTATTCATTTAGTTAGTAGTGTTTTTTTAATACTGAGCTGTACGAGAGACAACGACGAAAAAGGAGCACAGCGTGAGCCGAATTATGTTTGTCGGTACTGTCAGATCACATGATAAATTGTGGCAATCACGGTCTGCAATAGGGTGTTTCAAACATACCCCACTCGATGGCAAACTCGAGGCACAACTCCGCCTCAACTTCAGCCACAACTTCGGACCGTCAACTTCTGAAATAGGAAATAGGGTTCGAGTTGAGGTTGAAGTCGAGGCCGTTTGAAACAGGGATGTTGGGGTGGGGCTGCTGAGCCCCGCCCAGCAGCCCCAACTTCAACGTCCTCAACTCAGTGACCCGACTTACTTTTTGTACTTAACTTCGAGCACCCGGCTTGTGCCAAACTTTCCTCCTCCCACCATGCCCCCAAGGAAGAGTCGTGCAAAACCAAAGGAGTTGGATGAGGATGGCATCGCTATGAAGCGCAAACGTGCACCTGAGATCCAGTGGGCTAAAAACCCTGACTGGACTTATGTGCTCATCGAGTACCTCAATAACCACGTTGAATTTCGCCTCAAGTTGTTCTCTGACTCAACAGCGGATGCTGTCAAAGAAAACCGCCCCAAACTCATGGCA